>JAQGBX010007197.1:0-11668 GCA_034698745.1 Megaphyllum sjaelandicum | reverse complement strand
GATGTCTTCTGGCAGCAATCGAGTCGAACTCGATTAACAATTGGGAGCACCTTGCCAGGATGCACCGTGATTTATCGTGATAAGATATCCGAAATATCCGCGTACGCCAAGATTATCTGGTCATTTGCCGTTGATTAGCACTTATCACATACGAAAAATAGCTTGAACTTTAGCGTTTTGTACGTGTTGCTGATAGCAGAACCTTCTAGGGTAAATGTACATTTTTTTTTGGTCTACAAACTGTCCAGTAATTGCTGTAATTACAAGTGAAGCAAGTTCGATATGGTATCCATCAGGATTTCTAATGAATTTAATTAGAATTTACCTTCCAAGTACAATGGAAGCCGCTTAATTTGATCACGCTTAATCCGATCAGTTATTTTATTCGATCAAAACCGGCAGAACGGATTTTTCCCTATACTGTACATGTACGAGTACTTCCCCATGTTAAAAAAATGGCTTAATTGGATCACTCATCGCTTAATTCTATGAAATTGTCACATGTCTACATGACGCAAAGGCGCAAAACAAGTTTGAGCGTGTTTCGTGCAAGTACTGACATGTTTGGACATCGTGCAAGCGTGCATCGAAGCATCCAATGCATCAGCGGCTGTACTCAGATGGATTTTCTGCGTAATTTAGAAAATAAAATTATAAAAATCATCAAACACTAATTATAACTTTATTTAAAACAAAAATAATTTTAAACATATGTAAATACGATTAATACGATGAGATATTTGTATTTTTTAAAACACATTACAAACTATTTTGACAAGGTCAATGTTTAGCGTGATTTTTGACATTCATCGCTTATATCGATCAAAATCACCGGAACCAACGTGACCGGATTAAGCGGCTTCCATTGTTTATGGCAATTACAGCATTGTTATGTTGGGCGCATTTATACTGTACTTTATACACTATCCTTTTCATGTAAACAAAAGTTGGCCAGTGGAGCTTGAGTTTTATTCCAGTTACTGTAGAACCACTTTCTTGGGAGATCCTGTTGCTTTTTTGACAACCAATTAAAATTATTTGCCAACCTTGTCTTTAATGTCATTATTTAATTAATAACCTGAGGATGGAAAATGAGTTTGCTAATTGCCCTATCAGTGTTCTGATCTCCGAAGCAAGTGTAAATAACGAAACCTTGCCTTCGTGATAACATCTGAGCCAAACTGAAAAGCAAACAGATAATTACTCATATCAAGTTATAGCAACAAAAGAATAGCATGACAAAGCATGGCTGTCTTAAATTGCACGGAATTAATTTCATAACGAGTTCCTTTGTTTTCTTTATTTAGTTTATTACGAATCGGCCTGGCCAAAAAAAATATTAGAAAATTTAGATAAAATTTGAAAATTGAAGATATTTGCTGCCATGTGTTTTATGATTTCCCATCCGGGTTCTAATTGGTTGTTAATGTTACATAAACATTTGTAGTTATTTGAAAGCTTGAAATGAAATAAAAATTGAGAATATAGAATTCTTGTAGATTCGTTTCATGATTTTAAATTTTTATAAATGCAAAAGATATAACAACAATGAAAATTTTCCAAGGATGATTTTATATTTTTATTTAAGAATTCTATAAAACTTGAAGCTGAATAAATGACTGTAAAAATTAGTGATAATATTACTTTGAAAATTGGCCATAAAATCACAATAAATTATATTGTATGATTATATTACTTCAATACCTGTATTACTATGCCTATGCCTATATGTGTACATTATCATTTGGTTTGTTACAGGTCCGTTCTCAGTAAATATTACTTCGAAGATAGTTGCAGGCATAGATAACGATAAAATTTTAAAAGCCAATTTATAATGTTATTCAAAATCATTAATTTATAGCTGTTGTTCCCTAGATGGCGCTTTCCCATGGGGAATCTACAGCTAGAACTTCCATATTCTCTATCTTCAAGTGGTACGTCCTGTAGACTTCCACCAGATTATAGTCATAAAATTAAATATTTTCAATAATTTCAATAAGATCACTAGGAAATGTGTTTTTTCGCATTTCTGAATGTTTCACACCCTAGTCCCGATTATGTGATTTTTGTACAGCACTTTTCCCACCTGACAATTGATTCATTCACCAAAAACAAGAGCATCTTCTCATAGGCCATCACCAGGTTTTTGCCTCCTGGTCATCTTTTAAGGCCATCGTGCTAATGGAGCGTCATTTATCCGCTACAAATTGACTGCCAGGGCGGTTGATCCAATCGTTAATTTCCCTCATTCTATTAATTCTGACTTTTAATTAAGGGTACGTTGAAGAGGCCCGTGCCGATCGATTTCGGTCAGACACTTTGCGGTCGAATAACGCAGCCCGATCCGGGCGTCGTTAAGGGCATTCCGAGTCCCAGGCGTCGTTACGGCCGTTTACGAGCGCCGTCAAGTGACCAGTAATGGAGAAAGCATTTCGACGCACTTTTAGGAGGCGATTAACGACGGTCGAATCGCTTCGCCAGATCGTTGCGATGGGATCTCGATGATCTTCTACGCCTCAGCTAGAAACAGCTGGGACCTCCCAAGGTCACCGGAGGTCGCTAACCAGCTGCGCAAACCCCCCAAGAGAAAGTCGGGGTAATTAATTCGTAATTTGCGAACGAATGGAAACCAGGATCCAGATCCCCGGGATCGTTGATGCAAGTTTGTTTGACCCTTATAAGTGCCTTGCTGCCCGTAACTCGGAAACAATTGGGTTATGCAAGCATTGCCAACGAGGATGTTCTAGCTGTTTCGTCAGTTAATGTTTTATTCAATTGCATTGAACTGACCGGAAGCTATCGATGATGTGTCAGAGGCGAATGATGCTCCAAGATGAAGCTCAACTTAAGTCGGTTGCATCTTATCTTTAAGTGAAAAGAAAGTACAGTAACTTTAGGGTAAGAACAAACAGAATGCTTACTGCAGGCGCTTAAAATTCCGGAAGCGCCATCTAGTGATCAGTACATGCGGCACGACTGTTACCTTGTATGCAAAGTTTTTGATTTAAAATTAAGACTTTGGAAGTTTGAAAAAAATGCGACATTCTTCAAATTTCCAACGAAAATATACCTGTAAATGTATTTTGGAATAGATTTTATTGTATAGGTTTTAGGTAATTTGTGTAGATGTTGATGACACCTTTTAACTGTTGTGATTTCTGCTCGTGGGAAGACATTGTTCGCTTTTGATATTGTTAAGCCGGCCATTCACGAGGAAAGTTATATCTGGAAATACGGCATGTTCAAAAAGTTCTGTTTTTTAGAATGTCAATTTCGAAAAATAAATTGTTTTAATTTTCAAATTATAAAAACATAAATGAAGTGTAATTACTCTGTTTAAAATTTTCTTCATGGTCAGTAAAATGCTCAGAAATACTGTGCGCTCGACTTTTTGAACACGTCCAAAATTGCCAAGTTTCCAGACATAACTTTCTTTGATTTCTTGAAATTTCTCGATTAGTTTTAAAATAAAGTTTAACATGATTTTTAAGATGATTTCCAACAAGTTCTGACGTTTCTCGTCTTTCATTCGATTGGTAATTACTATATATTTAGGGGTTTGATTTGACATAACCACATGTACAGGCCGGGCAATGATGGATGGAGGTATTTAAAAGCGGAGCTTAGGGCGCCATTTATTTCTGGGGTCACCAGACAGGGGTCACGTATGAATCTCCGAGATCCTAATGCTCTTCGAAATCATGACACAAAACCTGTTTCATAATGCATCGATGTCAACCGGGCCATTGCTTTTCTTTTTATTTATCATTTTTTTTGTAAAGATAACGTTCGGGAAATAAATAATTTATGGTCCCGTTGTAAGTTATTTTGGGTTTTGCTGAACAAGCGCTATTGGAAGGGTTCATTAATTTCGGTATATGCCTGCACCTTAAATTCGCTTTGATAAGATAGCGTGGGGACATAAATTTAGGAAGATTGTGGAAATGTTTTTTTTTCTGTTGATAAAATCAAGTCAAGAAAAAAATGCGATGCCTTTACTCAAAAGTTCCTGAAAACGTCTCCATTCTTAAAAGCAATCGTAGAACTGGGGGGAACTTTGTAGTCGTATTTTGAAAGTTTTCCACAAAGTTCTATACCGATCATGTCATATAAAGATTTTCCATTTACTGAAACTTGAGTACAATATTCCTCTCGGCTCTCTTGTAACTGATATACTGTATCACAATAACCTTCCTAAGACTGTTTTCTCATAGCATTAAATATAGATTTCGACCCAGTTTTCTCAGAAATATTCATTTAAATTATAATTCAAACGTTTTTAGAACTTTGCTTTGATGAACCGTAATACCAAAGTTTAGTTACGATGCATCGCAACTCCTGAATAAGCAAGCAATTGCTTCCGGTTATTTCTTCATTCGAAAATGCCAATTTCTCTCTTGTTGTTCATTCAATTGTTCCAAACGCCAAACAGTTAATCGGTCCTCTCAAATTTGCTGCTCGTACCATTTGAAATTCAAGATGGCGGCATTTCGTCCCACTAAACGTGAGTTTGCTGGTGTCCGGGTTCCGATTAGGATCTGACCACAGATGTTATTGATCAGCGCTGACCGTTGTTAAGTTTTGCGCGGTCTTTTTTTCAGATCCTGCTCGATAAATCGTGTTTTTTCGGTTAGATGTGTGTGAGGGCACGTAAAATTTTAATGCATCAGGAAAAAGGTTTTCACTCGGGAGGCATCATTAAGCACCATCGATCGTCTCAAATTGTTTCGGACCGCATGCAGCACCTCCTTCTGGTGCGTCCTTACGCTGCAACTGAAAATGAGGATCATCAAAGAAACGTCACGTCGATTCACTGCACACCAATTTCATATCGCGCTGCCGTGTGTCTTGCACATGAGTAAGCTAACTGTGAGGAAAAAAAAAGAACAATTCTAATACATCACGCCATCCTTTATACGAAACGTTTTTTTGAAGATATTTCACTGAAAGCTAGACAGAACTACCTAAGAGTAAAAACGGTCCCGATAAGTGGCTATGCGTCTCGCCTGCAGAACAGGTCCGTTTTTTTGTTTGGTCCGCATACGGGCAAAAGTTCAAGAAATGCGGGGAAGGGAGGATCCTAGACATCTTCGGGTGCAAGCACAAAGAACGCTTATTTTCGACATGCTTCTTTCAGCTTCTTTCGGGCTTGTTTTCAGCTTTGGGGCGCACAATGAAAGCTGATATCAGCGTGATGGCCAGTGTGCTTGGTGGCGCCATTGCATATATACGTTGTGCTATAGGTGAAACATTCCGCGTAAAACCTAGCTTGCACATGCGCATTAGCATCTCGTGATGAGCGCAGGACATGTTTTGAGTGTACATTGACCGGGTATGTGTGCATGGCTACACTTTTGACCAATAGTGATCTGTGTGTCCCTCTGTGTCTTAAAAATCTGCTTTCGGATTTCCAAAAAAGAATATTACAATCATTCTTGAAAGCTTGTAAACGCTTCTTGTAAGCTCAGCCTGGCTCGGCTTAGCTTAAATTTCTTTGTAACTCCCTCATTTAAAAAGCATGCCGCATTCTTATACCTCTTAGTGGTGCTATAGTGTACGCCTAGTGGTAAGCGCCTGCAATAAGCATTCTTTGTATTCGCACCTTTATGCATATAAAATCGATAAAATCGATGGATAAATCGATGGATACACTTTTCACCAAAAGTGGTCTGTGTGCCGCTCTTGTTTCTTAAAAATCTGCTTTCGGATTTCCGAAGCTTATAAGCGCTTCTTGTAAGCTCAGCCTGGCTCATCTAAGTTTTCTTTGTGTGCGCTTTCATTTAAAAAGCATACCGCATTCTTATCCCGCTTGGTGGCGCTAGTGTACGCCGAGTGGTAAGCGCCTGCAATAAGCGTTCTTTGTGCTCGCACCCTTCCTCAAAGTCTCTTTGGAAAGCCTTTCGAAGATAGTACATTATCAGAATAACAAGGGAATGTATCGTGAATTGGAAATTTCACATTGTCAAATTCCTCACAATATCATTTATATTAATTGGAAACTTTAAATTTAATTTCGAAATAGCACCATCTAGAGACCAATACGTGCAACGGGCCATTACGTGAACCGAGAGAAAATGAAGATTTTGGTTAATTTAAAATGAACAACTGTCTGGTTTAATTTAAAAAAAAATTACATTTCCAATTACTATCTAATTTCCCTCTATCATGTGCAGATGTTTTTCGAAAATATTTAATTCTGTATTTAAAATATATCATAACCAATGGACCCCTCTTGGCTAGACCCTGTTAGTGAATCTGACATTTGTAAACAAAATTGGTTTCCGAAATTTTAAACTTGTCTAAATCATCTTTATATTAGGTATATTATTGCTGGGACGACTGTATACTTTGTTAGCATAGCTCGAAATATCGTCCTTAACGTTATTTTCTGTTACTTTTTGTTGCTTCCCCAGAAGCTGTACAATCGGTATTTCATGCAGTAATAAAATCCTCCTGTTTCAGTCGCGAGGATGAAATATTATTACTTATGAAAGTGGAAGCAATTAAAGCCCCCAAAGAGGCTGTTTTACGGCCGCCAAAAGTATGCACAAAGGAGAATAACATTGATTCTTAATAAATGTAATAGGAAACCCACGTCGAAAAGAAAATGAATTGTTATACACGCGTTTCTTGTCTCATATCTTGGAGCATTTTTCTTGTCTTATTACTCTTAGGCAGTGCAACGATGCAATGATTTCTGCTGTGAATTTCAGTTGCCCTGTCCGTGATGTCCCAATATTGTGGGGCACGGCAATTTATATGGTCTATGGGTTGTTAGGTATACATGTATATAGATGGAGTTTAGTTATGAACGGGCCCAAAACTCCGTGTAACAAACACATGCATGTCTAAAAAAACTATCGCATCATATAATTGGCTTTGAGAATTAGGGTTTGTTTTGGAAAAAATTTTTCTAACTCGGCAACTGAAAACATGATATAGGAAAATGAGTTTTCTGTGGGGAAATTAAAGTTTGTTCTTGGAGAATGAAAGTTTGTTCTTAAAGAATGAAAGGTTTGTTCCTAAAGAAGGAAAGTTTGTTCTTGGAGATGAAAGTTTGTTCTTAGAGAATGGAGAATGAAAGTTTGTTCTTGAAGAATGAAAGTTTGCTCTTGGAGAATGGAAGTTTGTTCTTGGAGAATGAAAGTTTGTCTTGAAGAATGAAAGTTTGTCTTAAAGAATTAAAGTTTGTTCTTGAAGAATGAAAGTTTGTCTTGGAGAAGGAAAGTTTGTCTTCAAGAATGAAAGTTTGTTCTTGGAGAATAAAAGTTTGTCTTGGAGAATGAAAGTTTGTCCTGAAGAATGAAAGTTTGTCTTGAAGAATGAAAGTTTGTCTTGAAGAATGAAAGTTTGTCTTGAAGAATGAAAGTTTGTCATGAAGAATTAAAGTTTGTTTTTGGAGAATGAAAGTTTGTTCTTGGAGAATGGAAGTTTGTTCTTGAAGAATAAAAGTTTGTCTTGAAGAATGAAAGTTTGTCATGAAGAGTGAAAGTTTGTTTTTTGGAGAATGAAAGTTTGTTCTTGGAGAATGAAAGTTTGTTCTTGGAGAATAAAAGTTTGTCTTGGAGAAGGAAAGTTTGTCTTGAAGAATGAAAGTTTGTTCTATAGAAATGAAAGTTTGTTATTTTCTTAGGAAATGATAGGGGTGTATTATTGGTTATTTATACGTATTTCGTCAAAAGAATGATAGTTTGTTTTAAAGGGAAATACGTACGTTGTTTTGGACAGTGTTTTTTTTTTAAAAAAAATACGTTTTTTTTGTTTGGATTGTTTGGAAATTGACAATGTACATGTGTTTGCATCGAAATTCTATACATGAAAACAGTGCGCCCCACATGTATATTGTTCTTGAAGTGCTTGACGTGAACTATTTGAAGATTGTTTGTGTTTCGCTTTATATTTGAAGCGAAGCCATTTCAAATTTTTATTACCACGCATCTTCAACGGGATTTACCATCATGCTATGCATTGGTGAGTAATATATTCATGGAAAGCTCACATGATCGTTTCTATGGCGACATCTAATACTTTAGAGCTACGACGATACCTGTTTCAGTTCCAGTTCATCGTAATATCGAATTTATTTGAATTTAAATAATCGGGGGTGAGACCCAAACTTTTGTGGTGTCTTGTATTACGAGCGCAGTTGAATAAATGTACACCAACTGCTAAACCATTAAAGACATGACAACTCGTTGCCCAATATATGGCGGAAACCAGATAACGAACCAATACCATGTAAATTAATAAAAAATAGGGCGTAAACCATCCACTTCCATTTATTGATTTTTAGGGCAGCAAACCGATATTCCAAAGGCACTTTACAATTCACTAATTCATTTTTAACGAACCTTTTCCTTCTACATGAGAAAACTAAATTCTAGCAATTTCTCAGCTTATTTATTATTCACGTGCTTATTTCTTTATATTGCTACATTATTAGTTTTCTCTTGTAGACCTAATTTGCAAGTTTGATGGCTGGGGAATTGAATTCATGATGTTGGTATTTCTCAGGGAAACACAAATATAAACTTTTTTTTCTAACAGATACCGTATGCTCGTTAAGAAGGCCTTTATAAAAATTATGTTCAAGCTGGTTTTAGTCATGCATGAAATGAAGTATTTGAAAACTACTTTTATTGGCGTTTTTATCGATTCATGGTTATCCGCAATTGAGGTAATGACTCCATTTTTTAATGAAAAATCCATACCTGGGACTCGCTCGACAATTTATATTTTTTCCTCAGCGAGAGATGACAAGAAGAATAACAAAATAAATACAGTAAAACCTGTTAAGAGTGACTACCAAAAAAATGCAATGTTGGTCACTTACGCAGGTTTCAACTATACGGAGCATTTTTATAAAGGAAATTAATGTAAGCTAGAAAATAAAACACTCAAAAGTGGTCAACATAAACAGGTGGTCACCATTCAAAGGAATCCACTTTTCCAGGTTTTACTGTAAAAAAACCAGCCCAGTTTCCAACCTGTTGAAGTTGCTGCAAGTTTCATCGTTCTTTCGACATTGATAGAGATGATCAACGATGCGATTCTTCTACCACATTTACGATGTTCTTCTTTTTCGAGTTGATTTTCTGCATTTTTCCCTGATGGGAATGCCCCGAGGACAGGGACCTGTCTCGTTGAAAGGAAATAAATAACAAATGTGATATGGCCCATCAACTTCTCGCTATTGATTTCGGCATTATCGAGAGCAACACTCTCTCTCTCTTTTTCTCATCATGCAAAAAATCACTTAGCATTTATCTTCCCTCCACCCCACGTGACGTCAACCTGAATGTGCATTTTAATAAATGTCAATATGCAAATGGATATGGGGATGAACGTGCACCCCCTTAGTCTGGTGCCTTTTAAGCTTACGCTTCAGTTTTGCTCGGAAATTTTCCCGCAATAAAACCGGAAAAAAGAAGCACTTCAATTAGCAGACTTTCAGTCTGCTGGGTTTTCCCTTGTTGCAGAACCTTGGTTATGCTGTTATTAACCGGATAATGGTTTCCTACGCATGCCAATGTTCGTTCATGTAGGGGATTTTGAAGTAAAAACGAACCTTAATGGCGCATTAAGGCAGCGTTTGGACTGGTGGTGTTTTGACTTTTTGACTTTTGCAGAATCATCTTTGGCATTTGTCTCTTTGTTCCTCGGCAAGTGAGGAATATGCCAATGCTCGGTTCATGGCAACGCATGTTTCTGAAGCTCTTGCTGACTGCTGCTGACGAACGTCTGAACGACGACACGAGAGTTAATGGAGTCTGGAAAATGTCGATTGTTTGATTGTTCTTGGTTAGGGATGTGCGATGGATACATTGTGGTAAATGACTGAAGCAGTGGTTCTCTGTATGGTCAGACTAATCTGGATAGTTTGATATCCAGTTTTTCTGGCGTGCTCGTGGATAGTAGTTTCTTCAAAGATGTATTACAATTTCGAATCAGATTTTGTGATGTATGAAGATTTTCTCTTCAAACTTCCTGCATGAGTTCCTACCACTGACCTGAGCCACATGTGGATCCTTGTTGTTTCAATGTCATATTGGAATCCGTGATTCTAGATGTGAATGCTGGACTCGTAAGCAACTTTTAGAACGTAAAATAATGTAGCTTACAATAGATTGAGCAGCCCCTGATCGTTTCACTGAATACCTACATGAACGGTATTTTTTGCACTGTATTTACTGAAGATTCTGTGATTCTGAAGTTTTTTGTTGCAGGGATACTGTCCCTTCAAACTTATTGCGTGACCATTTCTGACATGAATACATGTACTGCTTTATTTAGTACATTATTGCTTAATGCATTAGTGTACCAAATAAAGAGATTAATGCTTAATCTCTTCAAACTTCCTGCATGAGTTCTTGAAGGAACTTTGCCAGTGGCCTGGCACACATGTGGATGCTTGTTGTTTCAATGGCATGTTGGCAGCCGTGACTCTTGGTGTGAATGCTGAACGAAAGTAGCTTACAATAGATTGAGCAGCCACTGATCGTTTCACTGAACACCTAAATGTACAGTATTTACACTGTACTGTATAGGTTAACCTTATCCATTCCTTTTGATACTTTTGAGTAAACTTATTTGATAAAAAGTGGGATTCTGAAGTTTTGTGTTGCAGTGATACTGTCCCTTCAAACTTATTGCGTGACCAATTCTGACATGAATACTGCTTTATTTGGTACATTAATGCTTAATGGAGCGACCAATAGGCAATAGGCTAACGTTAAAAATCATTAATCAACCAAGCAAACCACTTTTACGGATTTGAAAAGAAAATTGCCAGCTACCACCATGGTGGTTATCTTGAGGCGTGTTAATGTCAAATTGAGCGTACATTGCATACCGTAAGTGCCATTTCTTAAGAGTTTTTGCTATGAGTTAGGAAGATTGTTGTTTTCCACGACAGAAGCATTGACGCGCTTTTGTACCAAAGACAATGATCCGCGGCAGTCAAGACGATTTGAAACAAGGTTATTGAAATATGATTTTAACCAGATTTCTCGTCAAATGTGTTCCAAGATCTTTAGAGTTCAGACACTGCATGTATACTGGCGTTTGGCAAGCGACAATTTTCAACGACTGGAAGGAAGCCTTTGTTGCAAAACTCAATCGTCTTCAATTTCTCCAATTTCTGAGACTCGCTTAGGAACGACCTGCTGTCAAGCGCATCTGTCCGACTGTCAGCATGTTTAGCCATCCCAAGAAAAGCATCTTAAATGGTCCTTAAGCTTTCATCATTATGTCGAGGTCTATAAAATGCGACTTTTTTCCCTCCTTTTCGTTTAATTTCTTTTTTCGGTTGCTACGGAATACACCATCAATTATGGATTGAATGCAACCTATAGGAAGACTTCCGGCTTCTTGAATAATATAAGTGAAGATGGCTCTCCAGGTCCCTAATCCTCTCTGAAAAGGACAGGAGGGCATCGCTGAATAGGGCATGACGCTGAGCCCAGATTATCGTGACATGTGATTGATAAATTCCAAAGCATAAGTGAGCGGGGATCGAACTACGGTCTATTTAAGATTCGAATCTGCCCATATGGAAAATAATATGCAGATAATATATTATAAATATAATGATATATATATATAATATATTTAACATATATTGGTACAGAATATATCATAAGTACAATATATAAAAAATATATTTTTT
>JAQGBX010007196.1:0-11668 GCA_034698745.1 Megaphyllum sjaelandicum | reverse complement strand
TAACTCCAAAACAAAATGATGTACCTGCATGGTAACTTGAAAATTGGGGTTACAACGAGTTACATGATTAAGAGTGTAGGCTGCTAGGGAACCACGAATACTAATTTGCACCCCGAAAGGATAAAGATTGATACATTCAATACTTCAATTAAGGTAACTTTTAATTAAAATTTAATTTCCAATGTATTATTTTTGACTGATTTAATGGGTGGGGGGAGGGGAGCACTGATGAAATATTCGCTATAATTGGGGCGAACAATGATTAAGTATTTGTTTAAGACGGGATTTGATTCGTAGGCACACAAACAATTAAATATCGCATGTTATCATCTTAATTTATTACATTGGAAATTAAGAGCTTCAGTTTGCGAATTATAACGGTTTATTTCAAGAAATTTAATTTATACTGTAATTAACATTTTTTGCTTCAACTCTTATCTATGTAACTTACTATTAATATCCAAATTTGCATTAACAAAGACAACAAATGCAAGGATTCACCTTTACCACTTTCTATCTTTAAACAAATGTGCATTTAGGTTGTTGGCCGTCTATTATAAGTGTGTCTGAAGTTAAAATACAATAATTAGTATCATCGACCATGCATGAGCATAGTACCCGTGGCTTGTATATGGCTTCCAACATTCCGCATGAAAATAACAATTATATACCTATGATTCCTGATATCTACTTCATATACTGCATAGAAAGACATGTTGCAAACGCCTATTACGTAGTTTGTTCCCCAAAATTATGACTTCCAACTTACATTTTCTATTTTTCATACAAAATATTGGAATCGATCTTTCCAGGCAGTCAAATATACTTAAGTGAAAACACGCATTACAGTGTTGAGTTTTTTAGAACAGTCCTGAGAATATCTTGTTTCGACGGTTATAAATACTGATCTATGCACTTGAATAACGAGCTTAAAAGCAATTTACTTGAAGTAAACGTGATGTCAATGACTGTCATGACTCGACACTCCAACAATGTAACAGTACGTGGCATCGGCTGGCAAAAAAAAATTGACAGTTACGCCCTAAATAGCCATGCAAATGTAATGACATATATGCCGAAAACTGAAGCCATTTTTCCATTTGCGCAGCGTGTTGGTCCTCAACAGGTAAACGGGAGTGACAAAACCTGCTAAATGCATTTTTAACGGCTATTCAAATATAGTTGGTCGTGGACCATGCTACAAATGGTTTCTCTAGGGATAAGTTAGAGAAATTGCTTAATGCTTGTATTTGGTCTATGCAAATATAGTACATGTACAGTGTTTATACAGTATATTTATGCGGGGAATGCTGGTGGGGTTTAAACTTAAACATTTTCAAATTTCACACTACGATGCGCAATTTCCGGCAACATTAATTACGCAGTGTGAATTCCTTTTTTAATGCATCGTTATTAAGCCCGTCAGTTTACAACACATACACATGTAATCAGAACTTCCTAAATTTCTATCAGTTCATATATATTTTCACCACCATCGTCATCTGGAATCCTGGATGCAGTATTGGAATTGGGGCACATGCTAGGAGTGTTCTTCCGGTTTAAACCACGCCCATCGCTTTTTACTATGGAGCGCAAAGTAGGCTACTCGGAACTTTACATTAAGTATCTTCGTTAATTTCACGTGTTTTTCAAGTTCATTTGTAAATGTTTTAGGGGTATTACGCTTTGTAAACGCCCCAACTTTACCATTCGAAATACGGGTTTATAGTCAATTCCAAAAAGTAGACAGTCAATCTTATACGCCCACCATGCTTATAAAGTCAAATATGTTACTTATAAAGCATCAAACGTGGACTGACATGTATAGAAAGTGCACATCCTGGATGTATTCACGTCACTACCTAGGTCGACTTCTACGGGGCCCCATAGTCATTTATATACAAATATCTTCTTATTTAAGAGCTCTCTTGAGAATGGGCTTGTTCGCATCAGCGTCACAATTTGACAAGTTATGAATTCATCCAATGTGGCATTTAATGAAATTGATATGCTCCTGGTCCGCTACTACGTCACTGGGTTTTAGAAAACAAGCAGGCAAATGGTGATGGAGGGTTTTCATGTATAAAACCACTAGGGCACCGTACGAATAATATCATTCATGTTATACGGTCACGTCTGTCCGCACACTCACTTATGGTATGTACCTTCTACGTTTTCGTTATAATATACGTGTGGATTTTACGCATGAATAACATTGTCTGTGTTTTACATTAATGCTTTACATGCATTAAACGTGCTAATTAAATAGGATGCAAGTTAGTTTATTTCGGGCGAAAACGAGATATTGTCCAAGCACGAACTTTTGCTACATGGCAATTTCTAAGCAGTTACTATCGTTTATTTCAATTCTATAAGAAGAACACTTAAAAGAACTGGCATGAAATTGTGACGTGATTTGCTTTTTTTTTCGTTCCGTTAATTGTGACTTTACATTTCCGATCAATTTAAAATCTACAATCAAACATAACATGAAGCAAAGAGTTCGTACAGCTCATTGTTATTTCTCTGCGAAATGAAAATCGTTAAAATCAAAGTTTATCAGGGATTGCAATTTATAAGTACTCAATATTTTAATATTAAATATATAAGTAATAAAATATTACAATTTTTTAATAAGGAATAAAACATTTCATGCACCTCGAGTTTTTATTTAAAATGTTTGACCGTTATGCACAGTTTAGATTTAGCAGGGAGTCTTAATTTAAAGTAATAGAAATAGGTTTTCCAGTATTTTTAATTCTAATACACTCGTGTTATGCAAATGCATATGTAAATTTGTTTAGATTATTTTTTGCACAAACACCGTTTGAGTTTCTCATAAAGAAGACCAAAAAGATATTTAATTTATTTGCAGAAGGGCTAATAGAGCTAAAACTATATAGTGATACGTACCGCAAGCCTCATATACTACAGTAACAGAATTACCGCGAAAATACACCGCTCCAATATCTTACCTTTTTACTCGCAAGAGGTAGAACTTAGAACGAATTTCGAACTTAGAATGTAATTGTCATTTATGATTGAAGACTTTTTTTTATCAAAACTGTTCAGAACCTAGGCGAAGCTTCAAATCCAAAATATAAGTGTTATTAAACTGATTTTAAGGTGCAATTGCATTAGTAATATGAATCTGAGTTATATTTATGTATAACGCGGTCATGTAATTGCATTTTTTTCAATCCATGATATGAGCAAGAGCTTTCACAAATTTTATATTAGTTATTACTATACGGAGTTAATATAAAGAAACAGCTTTCTACATTTTTAAATGACTACAGTTCAAACTATAGTACGTGCATGTAACGAAGAAAAGTATAACCATAATTTTATTTCTTATTATGCACAGACATGCAGCTCGCTTTATTGACTAGCCTACTTTGGGGATTATTGAATGTTAATTTCCCGATGCATCTATCAATGAAATTGGTGGATAGTACAGAACAGGAAGGATCCCCTTCGCAATTAGCAGAAGAAGAGCTACATAAAGGACTACAGGAAGTAGAAGATTCAGTCACATTTGTTGATTTAGAAGAAGCAGGCCTGGAGCGCAAAAGAATCCCAGTTTTGATGCTGTCTGACAAAGACTCAGTTCTGATGACACCGGGCACTTTGTACGAGAAAAAAAGACAGTTTGATTCCTGGGGTGGAAAACGTCAAAGTCGGATTCACAAGAAAAAACGGCAGTTCAATTCATGGGGAGGGAAAAGATCGAGTTCATTTGAAGTAAAACAAGGAGAATTTCACCCTTGGGGAGGAAAACGCTCACCTAGAGTTTTTATGGCAGAAAAACGACCTCCTTGGGCAAAACGTATGCGATTACAACCGTCATTTTATGAACGATACCAGCTCTGAAGAACAGTTTATGTTAAGCGGACTAAATAGTTCTCAATCACTTTGATGTACGCATAAATAAAAAGCTGAATTGATCTGAAAAGATGCGGGTAAAATACGACCAAGGTGAATCGAATTTTTGCTTGGTATACAAATATCGACATATTCATTGGAAATCGTTGAAATGCTGTTGACTCGTATCATGAACTTGCATGGGCAAAGTTTCATTCACAATAAATGACTTATTTCCATTTCATAGTTTTTTTTGTCTTCAAATAAGTATTATTGTCGTGACGTGCATGTCAGTTATAGTGCATTGTCTATGGGAATTATGGCGAAGAAAGTTTTAAGCATAATATGAAATATTTTCAATACAAATGTTTTTCTTACAGTTGCGTGTACATGTATTTATCCCTTGATGGCGCTTTTATAATTCCAGTAAAATTCCGGTGAAGTAATGCGTGATGGATTTATGAATCTGAAATTCACATTACCTAGGTTATCTGCTTCGTTATCTGCTAGCAAACAATTTTTTGTTGATGAAAATATTTAATTTTATGCTTACAAGTCTTTAAAAAAGTAGGCCTATAATACACCTTAAGACCATTTGGCCGTATCTATAGTATAAGCCACAAAAGTAACATGAATTATACCGCCGCATATACACAATGGTTATTTGTTATCCTCATGTTTAAACATTAGTGAAAAACTATTTCTATAACACGTGTATACGATGCAAATATTGGTAAGTTATAATTAAATCTTCCTGAATAATTGGCGTTTGTAGAGCGGAAAGGTAAGATTCTTGAAGTCGTTCAACCAGTTTTCAGATTTTAATCAAACAAGACAAATTAATAATAATTATATTAATCAGAAGACTCGACGTATTGGCGTATCACGTACAAGTATGTACTCATACACTTTGTTTGTAGGCACACATGATAACGTTTACAACGAGATTTGATTTGTTGGAATATCCTTTATTCGATTGAATTGTGCTTAACATTATATTCATAATTGGCGTATTTTGTACAGACTTTATCAGGAAATGAAATATTTATTCACCCAATGCGATTTGCCAACCAGACTGGCAAAAAGACACCTTAGAAATGCAACGAGAAAGGAAACATTCGCTGCTTTAATTAGCATTCATTTAGGCAGTACTGTATATTGCACAACCGTATCTTGATCATGAAGCAGGCAGTGGCGGCTATACCAAAACCTCTTACTTTTAGGATTCCAATGATGATTCCAAAACAATTTAGTAAATTATGAACTCAAAATCTACCCCGATTTCTTTTCTAATAATAACTTTACCTAGGTCCTAGATACAGTACATGCATGTCAGAAATATCACGTTGCCGGTGTTCACCGAGACAAAAATATTCTCTCCGCGACCAATGGTCAATACAGAGTAATTAAAAAATGGCATTATTTTCACGTGCGTATACAGTAAATTAACCAGCGACTTTTGTAATTGACCATTACAGTATTGTAATGACCAATAAAAGTATGATATGCACGCGTTTCGCATCCAACCATTCTTTAAAAAAATGGCATTACAGTGCCACACCTTTCCCGACTTCTGTTTAGCGTTGCATATCCCACGGTTGCAGAGTCACTGGTGAGTTTTCTTTAAGCAAGTGAATATTGTCGAGTGAGGTTTAAGGACAAAAGGCATCTAACTTTTTTCTGCCAACTTTTTGATCACCCATATAGTTTTCGGCGGCATAAAACTACGCAAAAATAACTTTTGTACATTTACTGTCAAATATACGCTACATTGCAATTATTTACAATGATGATAAGTTACATGACAGGCTAGAGCACCGATTCAATGAAAAAGCCTACCCCCTTGATCCCACGAAACCATTTAGATAAAGGTTGGACACATCGGAATCTCCCTTCCTTTCCCTTTCTTGTTGTTGGGCGGAGGAGCCATCCGACCTTCGACCTCTGGATGGGAAAAATACGGCAGCGGGATTGTCGCTGCTCTGATCCGCGCCGTACTGCTGTTGCCGACGTCTGCCTCTCGCTGGCACAAATTCAGAGGCCATGTAACGTTTCCCTTCCTGGTTGAAAACACCAGTTATTGGAGCCGGAGATTGCAGGGAACAAACTCGAATCAAAATCTGAAGAGGGGCCAAGCAGCCTTCCAATATTTCAGCGGCGGGTTCATCGACAAAGCCAGCTTGGCGTTTCGCTACGAGATGGGGTCCAAATCTGGTCACTCCGCATACGTTTTTTAGAACACTCAACAGACGTAGAGCGCACTGGATCTCCGTTAAGGATGCTCCGTTGAAGACCATGGGCCTGTTAGATGCCACAGAACCTAACTGATCATCCTACATTTCGGGAGGAATAAATGGGACAAAAGATCATCTTGATAAGTACTGTACACTAAGAAAAACCTATACAACACGCATACAAAATTGATATTTATCAATCTGATTTGAATCATTTTATTAAAAAATAAAAAAAGTTCTGGACATCCAATGAAATTTATACCATTCTTATCCTCCGTAGAGTCACACGGATAACTCAAAAAACAATTCCCTGCCTGAACTAAATGAAGTAAAAACCAATTTCTTCCATTCTTCTATAGAAGTTGGAAATTAAGAATAAAGGACGAGACTTCCATATTCCTCAACCATACATTTATTTTAGCTATATGGTTAAGGAATACTAGACTCGTCCTAGAATGAAAAACATTTTAATGCAAAGAAACACGCTACCTGTACGGAAAGAACCAGTCCAAAACATGTCATCAACACAAACGTCCTCAAAGTGCTCCACAAACTGCACCCGACGATTTCCATCGGCATAGAATTAAGTCTTGAATATGCCTAATCGAAGAAATGGTTTTTTTTTTGCGAAAACATAAACATAACTGAAAGAACGACTTAACGTTCCCATTTAAAGCAAACGGAACAACGTCTATAACGTGCAAACTATATCAAAGATGAAGAAAAGATCATTGAAACAACAGAATACTGAATAAGCTTACAAAAATGCTAGGCTTGATCCGTACAGTGAATACAGACAGTGCTAGAAGAATCCAACAAAAGACTGTCTCCGGTCTGACCACTACCCCGGAATTTGTTAGTTTTCGTGGTTCTTGTCGTTAATACCCTTTATATAGGGGCACCATAAACCGACATCGAGTGCTTGACAATGTTAGTGTCAACCTTAATTGGGCCTAATGGAAATGAAAATTCACGATCCGCTCGCCGCAACCTGTATGCTCAAGACTTGAAATACAAAGCAGAAGGACGGTGGACACTAACCCGGATAGACACAATGCCAATTAAATTAATTAAATGTGGCCACCAAGAAGGAGAAAATAAACCGAACCTACCGAATCTGACCACAAAAAATGATGATTACGAGTGGAAAGCAATCCCATCGAAGCGAGCAAAATTGGATCGTCTTGTGCTCTAATTGTTTTAAAAGTATTATGTGACAGTAGCGAAGATTCCATTGCCGCAAAGTATCAAATTTGTCCACAGGACCGCGGAACTTATTCCAAAAAGACAGCATGGCCATTCAAGTTGCAATTGCATAATTATTACCAAATAGAACAGGATTCAATTTACCGAATGATAAAAATACTCTGTCCATAGAGTAGCTTAACTTTATACTCACTAACGAACATTTACAACGAAAAAATTCCACATGATACTGACGTAAAAGCATTTTTTTAAAGCTGGCTATAGCCTACGCATACTTTCGAAGAGTTAACTTACAATAGAGGTCTTTACTACACTATATCGCATCCCCGCTTTAAAAGTGACCCAACTCATCAATTGTTAATTTAAGTTAAAGAAAACTTTAATGCGTACATATAATGCATGGTAAAATAAAGTGACACTACTGTCATTGAGCCGAAACTACTGCATGCAGTATACAGGGTGTATAGAAAGTCAACTGCCAAACTGACAGGATTAGTAGATGGTGGTACCGTATGTGGAGTACTGTATAAATGCCCAAAGAACATGTGCTGACAAATGTCTCCTTAACACAAAAACGATGCTTTTCGGTTATACCTCCCACCCCCAACCCCTAAATGATTTGCACTGCACCGAAGTAATACAGGGAGCCAAATGAAGATATAAAGGGGTTGACTTTCGGTACAACCTAGGATGTACTGAAAGCCAGCTGCCAAATTGACAGGGTTTTTAGCCGGTGGTATGTGGAGTAGAAATGGCAAAAAAAACATGTGGGCACAAATGTCTCCTTATTTACATGGCTACCCCTTGATAGTTTGATTTGGTTTTCCAGAATTACTTCAGTGCAATGCCAATCATGGAGGAGGGATGGGGGGAGAACAACCGACGAGCACCGTTTTTTGTATTTATAAGGAGACATTTACCAACACATGTTCTCCGGGAATTTATACTCCACATAACACCGGCTACAAACCTTGTCAATTTGGCATCTGACTTTCGGTACACCCTGTATTGTTAACCTCAAAATGGGCGAGACCCCCTTGAATTTAATTGTACCTCAGTCTCAGAAATGTAATTCTACTGAATATTGAGTTTATTTCGTTTAACTTAATAGTAAACTAACAATTAAACGCCGTATAAAAAGTTTGTTTTATTCACAAAACAAAACTTTTCGACGCAACATATACATGTAGGCTACGTCTTCATCAGGTGTCACCACCAGATGTGTATCACCGCAGTGACACCTGATAACTTTTAAAGCACCTGTCATGACTTTTAAAGCAGGAATGCGATATTTCGAGTTGTAAAAATGTAACGTTATACGTGTGCTATATACATTAACATTTATATCATAATGCTAAAGTACTATACATGTATATAGACAATCTTTATTTTAAAATTTAAACAGAAACACTTTGAAGTTAAGTTTCATTTCCCCGGACAACTTTTACGAAAAGAACGAAGAATATAATATTGAACAAGTCTGAGAAAACAACACGCAATGGAATATTTTTTGGTATTTTTAATTTCGAGAGTCGAAAACCATAAAAGTATATGACTAAAATTACATGATAATGTCGTTATTATCAATATTATTCTCAGGCCTCGTACTTATCCGAAAAAAGTTTGATAAACAGTGGATATCTAAGGATTCAGAAAAATATTTGCGTTTTGTTCTCGAGGTCTTTGGCGTACACCTTTTCTAAGCTTTCTCCCCGTACTTAAAGGTTGCATCGGTATAAACTCCAAACGAGAAATGTCAGTCAGTAATAGTAAATATCAAGCGACAAGATAAAAGATAAAAACAAGATAGGCGACCTTAATTGAAATGATAGATGCTCAATTGAATGCGTCCAAGTACGCATAGGCGAGGTCTATATCGGTCAAACGTTTCGGTATAACCCAATATAGACTTACAACAAACAATTAAGTTAAAGCCGTGGAATTTATTGCGTTCGAATGAAGGTTGCCATTATTTTTCACTCCCGTTGGTAATTGGCTAAGGCTGAAGTTATTCTCCGTAGGAGTGAGTGAGCCCACACGTTTACTGACTATTTGGGCGAGAATAGAGAGACGTTCGGAGGCTATAACATTTCTAAGTTAGGCGAATGAAATCCGTCTGTCGACTGACTCACTAAAACCGGGACTACGTTTTGTACACAAAAAAGGGTGGAAGCATAGGAAAGATAAGCGAGCGGTGAAATACCCGCTGCATCGAGTTATACCGGAAATTTGTAGAGTTTTGGATACGGAGCAGGGATCTGCTTGTACTGTATTGACCAATATTTCTAAGGTAAGACCGAACGTTTTCGTGCTACATAATTTCAAACGCTATGATGATCATCTTTTTTTTTGCCCTAGTTCATCTTCAATACTTTCTTTTACGGACATACTGTATATCTATACTGCATATAAGGGAAGATGCTATATACGCTATTTATAAAATAAATACCTCTCGCTGTACTCTAGTTTTAAATTTCACGTACAATTAACTTAACTGAACTTCCCTCTTCAATCGTTGCGTTTTGATTTTTAAAATCCTGAAGCAAGACGTTTTTGAGGTATGAATTGTAAAATTATTGAAACAAACGGATAACTTTTAGCTATAAAAGGTAGCAAACAAACAAAAACAAATCGATGTCAAATATAAGTGTAAGATAAATATATCTCAATGGTTATAAAGCGAGATAAAAATTCAAATTAATGAATATATAATTATGACGAATCCTGATGAATGCAAATCAGTGCAGCGTATATTTACATGGTGTGATGTTTACAGTACATGTAGCCCATATAAAAGCTAGAAGTTAGTCACTACTATAACTATAGAGAATCACATTACAGTAGCTTTAATCATTTTACAATTTATGTCTCGGAAACTTTGATTCTGATAGACCATTTTAAAACTCGTAACGTTTAAGTTACCGAGGGAAATGCAACTAAGCTGTACAGTACCGTCAATTTTTAAAACATTCGAGGTTTTAATTGTATACAGTATATTGTCGAGCTTGTGGGGGGATGTATAGGTTTTTCGTTTGGCCAAGTTTTAGAAAAAATACTAAACGATCGATGCATTAGTCTGTAGAAAATGTAAGCAGCATTGTTTATGGCAGTGTCGACCCTACGCTTATATTTCACTCGGGAAAAGAGTTTTCAAACAGTTTGTGAGGAATCTAAAGTTAGTAACGCCGAACCCTAGAATCCCTCCAGAGGTTTGCGACTTATCTGACACAATGCTCCCCTACTTGCTTTCACAAAATTTAAAAATTTATTTTTATCTCCCTGCATTACGGCTTGCTCACTGCGAATGACTTCACAGCGAATCTTCAGGATGTTGTACATTTCAACAGGAATGAAATTAAATCCATACATGTACAAATACTTCTCAGTCAGCGCCCGTCTATAGTAATGTTGGTTGGTTAATCGGTGATGACTGGCCATAGAGCGCCCACGCAGGGGCAGGGGAACCTGTCCCCATCTACAAGTATTCTAAAGTGAAAAGGTCGAACCACATTTTTAAGATTTTGCGTGTAAGTGAGCACGAACATACCGGTATATGCTTTTCGACTTGTTTCACAATGGCCTAGATTTTAAATTTTATTTGAAATGTTTTTTTTGGAAACAGCATGACCCATTTCCTTTTCGATACCAATTACCGAACAGCCTAAAGCTTCAACTTAACACAAAGGTAAATAAACTGAATCACAGAGATACTTGCCGGATCCTCATTTATTAGTACATTTGTAATTACATGTAACTGTACATGTAGGTTACACGTGAGCTGAAGACATGGCCAAATTTCATGCATTACTAGCGAGTTGACCTTCAAAAAAGACTGATCCAAAATACATTTTAAAAACAATTTTCAATCCAATTTACTCAAAGCATTTGTAATTTTTGCCATTACAATTCAGTATATTGTAGAAAACCATGCATGGACCAAAATCAACAGCGTCATTTAAGCAAAATTTAAAAAAAAAACATTTGTAGGCAAAGAGTTCATACTGTTTGTCAAGTCCCTGACATAAGTGTATGATATCGTTATGAGTATACAGTATTTGTCAACATTATAGAAAGCCCAAATGTGATTTTTCTTCACAATTACTCTATATTGTAATGTACACATTCACTTCTCAAAAGTTCTCACTGAACATTATTATGGAGGTTACTTTGAAATGGCCAGGGCCCCAAACACTAACCTAAATGGTGAGGGCTAGCAAGATTTTTCCTTTTTCGTTTAGAAATAAATTCGTTCTTAACGCCTATCTATATACATATATATAAAATAGAAAACGACGCCATCTTGGTTTTTCATCGGACTGGGATTGAGTGTTTGTGGCATCCAATATGATTAACCACTCATGGCA
>JAQGBX010007195.1:0-11668 GCA_034698745.1 Megaphyllum sjaelandicum | reverse complement strand
CCATCTTCACCGGCTAAGGAAGATATAGAATTTGGCCCTTTTCTCAAAGATTTGACATATTTCCAGAAATATTTAGGGTTTTCTTTTAAAGATTCGCCTAATTTAAAGTTTTTAAATTTTGAATGTTCATCATAGATTAACTTCTTTAATTGTTGCCTTAGAATTTTAAATTTAACTTCTATGTCAGCACTTTTCGTCTTCCGTACGTGCGTCGAATTTCAGTGTTATACCAAACTGGTTCTGAACTTCTGCGGCCTTCTTTGCTGCTTGTGGTTTGCTAAGCCAGGTGTGAGCTGACAAGATGCTGTCAATGCTTACGGTAATCTCCTTGCAGCCTCGTCGTAGCACAAAAGTTATAGCGGACCGAGAGTTGACCTCTAGAGGGCCCTCGTAGGGTTGCTCTAAAGCCCGGCACAGCCGGTCAGAGCTTAAAAAGACATGCGTGCATTTAGAAAGCTTAGGCGCGATAAACACAGGATGGCGGTCGGAATGATTGGGCGGTGGTGGGCAAATTGCAGTCATAACCTGATGAAGATTGAGCACCAAAGCGTGCGGCAAAGTCAAGAGTGTGGAAGGTGCAAAAACTGGCCCTGCAGGTGTAAGGGGCTCCCGTAAGAGGTCGACAGGTGACGTGCCAGGATCCTCTTGGTCGGCCGCTCGTATGCCGAGCATAACTGTAGGGAAGGTCAAAGGTCAACGAAGGTCTCTCTTCGTTGCACCTAAACCCAGCTTGCAGCTTGCCGTGAAACCGCTTGACCATGCCATTGGCGGCTGGGTGTTACGGAGTTGTTCGGATCCAATGGCATCCTAAAGTTGAGCTAAGGCTAGCGAATAAACTAAACTCGAACTGTCTGTCTTGGTCCGTGAAGATGCAGGCAGGGACGCTGAAATAGAAAATCCAGCTGGTGAAGAAGGCAGCCACCGCTGTAGTGGCCAGGATGTCAGTTAGTTAGATTGCCTCCGGCCACCGCATAAAGCGATCGATGCATGTGAGTAAATATGTAAACCATCGCTGAGTGGGAGCGGTTCCACCAGGTTGATGTGCATATATCTCTTCCAAAGGATAACTTTAAACTTTAAGAAATTTAATTTTGCAATGATGTTGGGGTCCACATTAACACGGTGTTAACTACCGAATAATTAAGGTTGATGGATTTAACCCCCTACCACATAGTATTTATTTACTAATAGTAGGGTACTGAGTTAAATTGAATTGATTTAAAGTGTGATTGTGCTGATGTATCATCTTGCTTCTGAGTTTTGCTATAATTATTTAGTTCATGATCATTAGGATAGCTCATACTATCCATTGTTTTGCATGTTTTTCCAACATTGCTCATTATTGCCTTACTAGTTAGAAATGTATAAATAAAATCCCAGTATAAGTGAATAACTGTTCGGTACCTTAATTAAAGGTGGCTTTTTTGTAGTAACAAAGAACCTAAGAAGTGCAACCCGAAACACCTTCCTGAAGGAAAGTGTACACTCTACCAATATCACTTCTGTTAATAATGATCCTATGCATGTTATTAAGCCTCTTACCATTGGTGGAGGCGGATAACATACATGGTGGCTACGGCAAGATTCTAAATCAGTTAATTCGTGGGATTAATTAGTTAATTGTGATTAAAATTGAAATTAATGGTATTTACTAAAGCAAAGGAAGCTGTTAGATTAACTGGAATTACAAGATTAATAAGTCCTTAAACTGATCAGACTGGTGCAGCTTATCAGGGTTGTTAGGGTGGGAGCACATGGGAAATTATTAAGCAAGAAAGTTGCTTAATTCTCATCAACCTATAGGTGGAAGCACGTTGACAATTGTTAAGTACAAAAGTTACTAACCGACCCCTAGCGTGACAAGTGGGCAAACTTACCTGAGAACTTGCTGAAAACTTACTGACCGCTAGCGTCAACCAGCAGGCAATTAATGTGTAATTTAAATGCATTACCAAGTGTTTGCCCACTTGTGGCACTAGGGGTCGGTTAGTAACTTTTGTACTAAATAATTGCCAACTTGCTCTTACCCATAGGTTGATAATGTTAATTGACTGGTTATAGGTGTAACCATATAACCAAGAGGTGCTGCCCTCTATCCAACACATTTGAAGTAAAACAAAAAAGGCTACCCTTGCACCTGCTAACGCTACAAACCTCATTGTTAGAAAGTGTAACACAAGGAAGCAGGCGGAGGGGCCCCTCGAGATGAATACGGGAAGAAGGAACAGGGTGGGAAGTATTTATTTGAAATACGCTATATAATCTCGGTTATATGGCTACACCTATAACCAGTCAATTATACAGCATATTTCTCATGAATAGCGGACTTTAAAATCCAGGCCTTGACGTGGCCACAACCAACCAACGACCTGGTAAAAATCAAAGCCGGCCTGTGTGTAAAACACAACAGCCCTGTGTACATGGCAACAGCAAACAAAGTTTTGCCACTTAGGCCACCGGCAGGGACAGAAGCTGACCATCTCAGAGAGTGCAAAGGGCATGCAGAACATGAGCCTGAAGCTCCACAATGGGAGCAGAAGAATTTCGATGTGACCATTGGTAAAAACAATAAACAGTGGCTGACCAAGACTATTGATAGCAGTCAAAAAAGCAGCTATGACAAAACCCAAGAGGCGAAATTTAAGGCTGCAGCCATATAAGAATGGAATCCAGATTAAAACATAGGGAATCCCTGTAATAAGCATCAGATCAAAGGCTAAGCAGGGAACTCCACCAAGCATGTCAAACAAGGCACACCCACAGGGTAAAGTCTGATAAAGAAAGGGGACCGGACTGAGGGATTAAGCTGGCCAGTCCAAAAAGGAACACAAGGTGTAAAACCAAACAGCTAAGGAATGGTCAAAGAGATGTAAGACCATGTAGGACTTTGGCGATGAGGACAAGTAGTCTTTGCCAAACCAACTGAGAAAAATTTTAAGCAGTCACTAGAAAAACAGGCCAGTGACCACACAATGTTCGGAAACGAGACAAGGTGTCAATCCGCACTGCCGTCGATATCAGGATCAGCATTAACAGTTACTACCAAAGAGGATCCACTGCGCCCTCATTTGTAGAAAACGGCGGACCAGCCAAGAGTGCAAGGAATTGTACAACACTTCACATGGCCGAGCCGTACGGCCACTGCGGATGAGCACTGAAAACGTCTCGGATGAGGCGAGTAATCATGTTATGGAAACCCACAGGGAAGGTGATTGTAAAGGCTGGAAACAGTGGAACGGGCCCAGTTCACCAGGCTAATGCTTAGATGAATGGACTGTTGACTATCCAAAACTCCCACAATGATGGGTAGGGATAAATGACAAGGATCTGCATCCAAAGCCGTGTAAATGGGAAACCACTGCTCCAGACTGGAAAAATATAGCCGGCGCTGGAAGGGGCGCCAAGAGTAAATCAACTGGCGCACTGCACCATGGGACAAGTTTGGCAACCTGGAAGACAGGTTGGGAGGCAAAGAAAAGGTCAGACCGGAACATGCCACAGCGACAGCCAAAGGCGAAGCTAAATTTGGATGAGGTGCCCCGGAGAACAGGCAACACAACAACATCCTGTGACACCGCAAGAGGGGTGGTACCGCGTGAGACAATCATCGCAGAACTTGGCAGCGCAGCTGGTTATGCCAATCTGGAGCAAAAATCATGGCCGGAGCCTCCTCTTGGAGAAGTATGCTAAAATGTACCCGGCAACAGGCAGAAATGTATCCCCAATCTGTGGAACAATCTGCGGCGGCTGTGTGTGCGTTGTTCAAAACTGACCGAATTGTCCATGCAACAGCCGCAACAAAAAAAACATTGAATGGTAGTCCCAGTGTCGACGCAATGTTCCCTCTATTATATATTCCATAAAGAGTACCATGGATGGGAACTCCTTCCGATGAAAAAACAGAAGAGGGAGTTGGGATGACTTGTAAGGTCGCAGTCGGTGGTGTCAAGCCAAAACCTAAGAACTGGACCCGCCGGCAAGGGGAAGGTGTAACTTTCTCACTCAACGGAAATGCCAGGTACACCAAGCGGCACGAAGCACCAGATCGTGGTGGACCGCTTCAGCCAATGAAGGCTGTAATGACCAAGAGTCCAATAAATAACTACCGGAATTCCTTAGGCTTGCAGGAACCTGTAGGGCTGACAACAGGCTGAACGGAATGCTGAAATTGGTAGTGGTCACGGCCAAACCAAAACCATAGGAACAGCCGGCTTACTGACATATTGACTGACAGGGTATAAAATAAGAACCACCTGAAGGGTCTCATTTGGCTTAGGCACCAGGCCGAAGCAGCAAACAACCTCCCTGCATAGGCAGGAGCAGGGTGTCACCACCTGCTTGGCTATCCGTAGGTAAACCAGCTGATGGAGAATCCAGGGTTAGGTGTACACAACCACAGTGAGAGCCGTATGTGGGTTGGCCGGAACGTTGAACGTTATCGGAAACCCAGAGGCCAGGAGTCGTCGGTGCCAAGGCTAATAAAGGAGGAGTTCCTCCCACCTCGCTCTGCAATCCCTGACCATTAGGGAAGTCAAAGCAGAGCATGCTACGTTAGGGATACTGCCGGCGAGCGCGTGGACCAGTCGGCAAAGCGTGCGAAGTCCCACGAATGCATGAACAACTATTTCCAGATCACCTTGTGATCCACCTGTATCTTAGCAAATTGTGGAGGGGTGAGGATGTGGAAGGGTGTGAATGTTACTATCAAGACGCAGATCCTCCATCCCCACCAAGGGGATGAACAGCCTTTGCGGTGGAAGACGAGGGCAGAGCTCAACCAAAGGTAGCCAGCTGGGCAACCTCATCCTACAGTGAGGGCAAGAACAGATGCTGCTCTCCAGGCCCCTTACTGGCCAGTCAACCAACAGATAAGGCTCGGCGACTTCGTGACACTCAATGAGAAGGAGGAAAGGCCATCAGCCTTGCAGCGGAATACTTCGAATGCAGGGCTAAGCAAACCAGGGAGATCAGTAGAGCATACTGGGAGGACTTCTCCAAGGGTCGGTCAGCAGACAACAAGTGTCTCAGCAAACACTTACTGAGGCAACTGGAAAGCGTAGGAGTCACAAATGCACGTAGGCCCTCCTCCAAAGCAAAGGAGTACTGGCATATCCTCGACTCGGCCAGCGGTGGCTGGGCCATGGAGGCTCCCTCCACTAACGAGAGCTACCTCCCAGATGAGGTCAGTGGCCAAGACCTTACCTCGTTGGAGTCCTTGGGGATGATCCGGACAAACTCCTTGAGGCAGTTGTCGAAACCTGTACAATCCACATCAAGAGCGACTACACGGATAGGCACCTATGTATCCGAAGAGGCATGTAGGAATGCATGGAGCCATTAGAGGTAAACATGTCTGGAGAAGCAAACCTGCTGCTACGATCTCGTGCCGGTGTTCCCTCACTGAAACTTTCGGTCAGCCTGTGGGGTCCCAAGGACAAACCCAGGCAAGAATGGCCAGAAGCAACCCTATGCGGAATTGCTTAGAAACCCACTCCAAGAGTGGGAGCTCGTCTGGGCTTTTTTTGGCCTGCTGTTGTCTCCATTCCAGAAAACTGCTGGAATTCAGCAAAATCCACTGCCTTGCTAAACCTCTTCTTAGAGGTGGGAGGGGCAGGGTGAGAAGGATCTTGAGTCCCCTAAGACATGGGGTACACCAGAAGCTGGATAAAGTCTCAAACAGAAATTCCACAAAAAACCAAAAAGAGAGATACATGTAAGTTCGATCAAAATAAAACAAATAATCAATAATCTATAAAAAGTATATGTTTATAACAAACAAAAAGGAGTAGAAAAGCCAAAAGGGCAACCTAAACTCCCCCAACAAAAGAGAAAGAAAATCTCACGAGCAGAAATAGGCAACGTGAGGATAGACCGCAACACAAACATACAATGAGGTTTGTAGCGTGAGCAGGTGTGAGGGTAGCCCTATTTTGTTTTACTTCGAACATGTTGAATAGAGGGCAGCACCTACGTCCGCTATTCATGAGAAATATGCTGTATAATTAAGATCATTGGATTAGCTAAGCAGGCTAATACACAGAAATACAATTAAGTAAGGATGTTGATAATCGGTACTAAGGGATAATTCCCTAAGGGTAAATGGACCCTCCAAATTTCGAGGAGGTAATGTCAAATTAAAAAAGGGTTAAAATGAAATTGTCATATATTCAAAGAAAAGAAAACATAAGTTTGTCATTACACTGCTAAAGCAGACATTAAAGATGCCTATGAGAATCAATTGTTAGGTCAGTTTATTATGGGGTTAAGGAAACCAATTGGACCAATTGGGCATGTAAATGTGCTAAGAATATTTAAGAATCCATAGACATAGTCACAGTACTAATGCCAGACAGAGAGCTAAGAGGCAAGAAGCATGTCCACCTAGTTGAGGAGGGATAAGATGCTTTAAAGGGTAGAAGCAAAAATGGATTTGCTAATTAAAAGGGCAGTGGAAATGAAGATCATTTAAGCAGAAAAAAATAGTTTATTGCAGCCATACAGAATAATGTGCTGCAAGTAGGAAATATAAATAAGGGCTTAGGCGCTGCCACACTGGTTAAGAATCCTGCAATGGAAAATACCTAGGAGGAATTAGAACCAGGAAAACTGGTTTATTTAATAACAATAATTGTCAGATTTGCAACAGCCCAGGCCATAAGGCATTTAATTGCCCTGGAAGGTATAAGAATATTAATTGGGTAAGAAAACCCAACACCCCACAAAGGAATGATAGGCAGTGCTACACATGTGGTCAAGTTAGCCACTTTGCACGTGAGTGTCAGGACCCCAAATGCAGTCAATGTCAGAAAATAGGAAATGATGTAATGAAATGTTCAGCAAGACAAAATCAAGGCAGGATAAGGGGCAATAATAAACAGCATTAAAAAAACACAATTATGGACAATAGAGCACGATCAGCCCGCATACCGTAAAACAACAAATGACTGAATGAAATAGCTGCTGTGCTTCTAAAGGAGCTGTCACCATTACCAGCAAAATAAATAGAAAGAAATTAACATTTTTAATTGACACAAAAAGTCACGGACACTTTATGCATAAAGACAACATTAGAAAGTTAAACTTACCAAGCAAGAGATTCGAATATTGCATACCAAGCGGTTACTGGTGATCATTTGGAAATAGAAGAAGAAAATGTCAAATATAAAATTAAAACGATAAACTTTATCCACCCATGCTTGTTAATCAGAAAAAACATGTTTTAGAAGTAAAATTTATGGGGATTTTAGGATAAAACTTTTTAGAAAAACAAGGAGTGATTATTACAATGGAACATCAATAACTTAAAAAGTAAGCCACGTGAGCAAATTCGGCTAGGATTTTTGACATACCTTAAACTGGCAAGGTGAAACAAGCATTGGTATAAAGTACAGGGTCTATTACTCTCTGATTAGGACAGATATTAGTTTTAAAAGAAAATATATTACTGGTAGAATAAGTATTGACATTCCAGTTATTTTAGAGAGTTTAAACAGAAAGAAGGTGTTAGTAGTAACCAGAGCAGTTTGTCTCTAAGGGCAAAAACAACAGGATCTGGTAAACGTTATAACTTTACAGGGAAGGAAGTCAAAATTTAGAAAGGAATAAGGGTAGCTAGTATCACCCAGATGACAAACAATAGGGTGCCTCCCAGAAACGTGGAGACCCTTCAAAACATATTAAAACAATCAGAAATTGGGGAAATTACCCAGCAGTGATTTTATTGAGAGATACAGAGCTGGAAGAATGTTCAACAGTTAGCCATCAAATTAATATAGACTTAACAACTACTGTAAAACTGCCCCTATGTAAGCCACCCTACAGGATTCCGATTGCGCAGGAAAAGACTATGTACAGAGTGATCCAAGAAATGAAAGACAGAGGGGTCATTGTACCCTCTGTCTCTTCATGGTCAGCACCCATGGTAATGGTCACCAAGAGAGATGATGATACCAGAAAATACATAGAATAAAGGAAGCTCAATTGCATTACAACAACTGACCCGTATCTAATTCCAGTTATCAATAAGACTAGATAGGCAAGGGAAAGCCAAATGATTTTAAAGAATGCACCTGCAACATTCCAGTGTGCAATGGAAATCATCTTGTTAGGATTAACAGGCAAAATTTGTGTTGAATACTTAAATGGCAATCAGTTTTGAAGAAACTGAGCAGGAAATGCTTAAAAAATTAGAAAAAGAACTGGAGAGACTTCACAAGGGAGGGCTAACGATAAAATAAAGTAAATGTTCTTTTATGAAAAGAGAGGTTAAATATTTAGGCATTATTGTGTAATGAAAATTATTAAAAAAATAGTTTCCAAGGTAGCCTAGAGGTTAGCATCCTCGTCTTACATTCAGTAGACCCAGGTTAGATTCCTAGGTCAGCTATCCTTGATTGTGGTTTTTCATGGTTTCCCACATTTTCTCCAGGCAAATGCTGAGATAGTTCCTATATTAAATCGGCTATGACTTCCTTCCTATTCCATCTTACTCTTCTCGTTAAAATCCCATATATGGAAAAATTAATTAAATTGTGAATCTGTGGTCAATCATGGCCAGACTACTAAGTCTGATTAATATTGTTTGATGACCCCCCTGCCATATAGGGTTATGTACTGACTGCAGAGTAAATAATGGTAATAGAATTTAAGAAAGGTCAGAGACATTTAAGGCTTCTTTGGACAAGCTGGCTATTACAGGTGCTTTATCCCCAACTTTTTCAAAATTGCAAAACCTCTGACATTACTTACAAGAGAGGATGTACCTTTTAAGTTGAAGGATCTACAACAAAAAGCCTTTGATTGTTCAAAGTAAGCTTTAAGCAGACACCCACTTCTGATCTATGCTTACTATTAAAAGACATTTACAATTGTATATTGACCAGGGATGCATTAAAGGATGCATTAGGAACCATATTTATTAAAAAAGTGAATGGTCACCCTCAATCAATTACTTATGCAGCCAAATGTGTAATAAGGCAGAACAAAATTATTCCACTAACGACCGAGAATGTTCGGCTGTTATCTGGGCAATTATGCATTTAAAATGCAACCTAAATGGAAAAGGATTTAAAATTATCACAGATCATTAACCTTTAATGTAGTTAATAATTGTCAAGGATCCAACTTCTAGACTAGCAAGATCAAATCTTAAGTTGCAAGCATATGATTGCATTCAGCAGGCACTTGTAGATTGCCTAAGTAGGGTAGTGGCAGTAATTACCAAAGGGAAGGGGGGCAAGAAGTTACCTTAACTAATAATAGATCAATACACCTTTAAGGAAGTTCAAAAGAGAAATTTAATGTTGAGTGAGCTTATTAGGGTACTAGAGAATAAGGTGAAGAAACCCCCATAACCAAGTTAGTTGTCAAAGTTTTGAGGATATATCATGATTCAGCATGCTCGGCGCATCAGGGAGCCGGGGAAACTTATCTAAAACTGAAACAAGTATTTTATTAGAAAAATGTGAAAAATGAAATAATGGATTACTGTCAGAGTAGTCCTCTATGTCAAGCAAGAAAGTCTCATGAAACCGCAAGAGCCCCGCTACAACCTTTGCATGTCATTAAAAATAAAGTTAAGCAACTTTGTATGGATGTGATGAGACCCTTGCCCACAAGCAAGGAAAGGACCAGGTATATTTAGGTAGTGCTTGACTATTTAACTCGGTTTGTGCTGTTTTTTTGCAATAAAAGATCAAATAGCTATAACTGCTGTGAGGATATAATAAGATATATGTACGCTTTCAGAAACTGAAAAACAATGCATAAAATCCTAAAGCCAATGGTGCTATGGAGCAGTATAATCAGACACTTGAAAACATGCTTAATTATTGCATAAATCGTAATCAAAGAGATTAGGATAAGTGGATCCCATATGTTGTAGGTGCATGCATTTCAACTCCTCACACCAGTAAGAATTAAACACCTAACTTTTTAATATATGTGCAGGACAATAATATGCCAAAAAAGGGCAAACTGACTCCAAGGAGGCTTTGGGGTAGGATAGCACAAGAGAAAGCTTCTAAGCAGCTAGCTAAACACTTTGCCAGTAAACTGTGATGATAAAGAAAAAGGGCCCTGCAAAGAGAGTGTACGCAGGTTGATTTAAGCCAGGGAAAGTCGAACAAGATCGCCTGAAGGATAAGCAATGTCAGACACACGTGACAGCCCATGTAGTGGATAGCACTAAGGATGTCCCAGTCTAAGATGACCCCTAGAGTAATAAGGTCAGTGATAAACTCCAGAAAAAGAAAGATACAATGAAGACCCAAAGGGGAATTTGTTCAAATGAAGGTAACCAGATGCAAGTACAGCTTGGGAACCAGAGTTCTGAGAGTCCATTGAGCGGACTAGAATGGGATGGAGTCGGGGGAGGAAAAAGAATCCCAGGCTAGAGAAAGTCCTAGATTCTCAGTCATTAAGCCCACTAGTAATAAGAATAATAAGGAATTAAAGTGGGAACAAGCATGCCTAAAGGAAGGCATAGCAAATGATGGATGGACCCAAGAATATAAGGATGGTAAATGGGAGGATTTACCCCCAGATAAGCAGAAGCCTTTAAAAATGGTTACAAAGAAGAAACATGTTCAGAAATTAATCACGCAGTTGCTGATGTATACATTGACCTCTATGAAAGTTGAGTAAATTAAGGAGTATGCTGTTAGCTAGGATGACAGAGGTGAGTATGTAGTGTTAATTATGTTGGGGGTACATTTTTGTGATTGTTTCTTTTTGGCATGAGATTCATGGCTTCGGGCCTTACAACCACTGCATCTGACATTGTGACAGTGTCTACATCTGTAACAGTCAGGTATGCGCTATGCTCTCGCAGGATTCACTCCTCTTTCACTCTAAATCTTGCTGATGTGAGTTCCGTGATTCTTGTGGACGCTGCTGCTTGAGTGACTTTGGCTCCATCGCATTGCCAGTATGCACGGATCAAGGCCAGTGCATGCCGGACCCCATACAACAACTAGTACCTTGTTTCGGATACCTATTCAGCCCAGTTTTATGACCAGCTTGGATGACCTCGGTGTTATCCTCATCGGAGGGTAGCATGGCTAGTGCAAGAGAAAAGAACATAAAAGTAAGTCAGGAAAGGTTTTTTTGTGCTCTCTTTTGAGCTTTTTCCTATGTGGGGTATTTTCCAGAGGTAGCTGGGAGCCGGAAGCGCTTTGTATGATGTCCTCCCTCTCCCTCTCCTGTTTATCCCCTTTTGTTGTTCTCGAATTGGGAACCCAAGAGATGTTTTTCATTTTGTACCCTACCCTAGTGCTGGTTAGTATATTTTCATCAGGCGCCATCTTGCCTTTTGTGTTTTTGTTTTTGGCTACTCACTTAGGCCTTGGTTGCTGGTCCAGCAACATCTTGTTATGAAACGGATCACATGTTAGTTACAGTGAGTCTTTGTTTGATTACAAGTCATGATTAAATACATTGGACAATGGTATTGGCTTTTGTTGGCTCTGTTTAATTATTGCTGTTTGGCCTAATAAGTACTTTTTGTTATCCTCAAGCCGAGGATAGCGTGGCTCGTGCCTCAAATTTATTTGTTTCTAAGTTTATGCTCAAGGGGCCATGACCAGGGAATGGAGAGCGCCTGCGGGTGCCCTACGTAAATTCCCCCCCTTCTCCCCCTATTCCGGAGAAGGGAGTTAACTTGTTTTAT
>JAQGBX010007194.1:0-11669 GCA_034698745.1 Megaphyllum sjaelandicum | reverse complement strand
AATTATCGAAATTCTCGATAAATTCATTGAAACTTGATCGTTTGTTTGGATGAAATGGTCACTGAGTTTTTTTAATTAACAATTTAATCCACAAAAAAAACCGAAATAATTGACCAAAAAAATATACACTATCAATCTTAATTCACACATAGTTTAATTATCGAAATTCTCGTGAATGAACGTTTGTGAATGAACGTTTTTTGTCGTTCATTCTAGAAGACCCAACACTAGTTGTGACGAAAAGTTAAACCAAAATAGTGCACCAGGGGTTTACTATTTGGCACTGAATGCCAAATATTACACACTGGGCGCACTATTTGTGGGGGGGGGGGTTATATATTAGGCACCGTACGGTACTCCTCAATGGCTGCCAGTTTTATGTCGCAAAAACCTTGCCTTCCATCAATATTTGGATGGGAAAATGTTCACACCCCACCACACGTCAAAAAGTAGTAATTTTAGAAAAGAGCAATTTCCATAGGATGAAAAGCCAAAACAAAAAAAAACTTACGGTTCAGAAAGACTACATTCACAAAAAAAAACATTTTACCGTAAAAGAGATTAGAGTAAAAGTATGCTCGGAAGGCGAGTTTGTCAAAAAAGCCATCCTAGTCTGCAAAAACATTTGAAACCAGCCGAAAACCCGCTAGCCAGAGGCAGGTATACTCGGTATGAAAGCAAACGGTGCATAAAAGTGCTAACCCCCCAGCAAAACCATTTTCCATTAAGATAACAGCAAAAAAGCATAAAAAGCCACGAAAGAAGTAAACATTGTTGCTGATGTGGTCGAATTTCTGGCGACCCGAGCCGCAAACTAGGGACTAAGACTTTAAAAGCCCTTTCTGGGTTAGAAGATGGCGGCATCGGGTAAACAAAATTGGCTTTGGCAAGGCTGGAAATATTGCTCAGCCCGTCAGAAGCAAACACGTAAACAGATGTGTCTGCCAAAATGTATTCCCGAGGCAATATTTCACGGCACTCTCCGTTCTTGTTACATCCCTTGCCGCAAAAGTACGTCCTATAGGAAAGCTGCCAAGCCCGACAATATTCGCAATTTCCATAAAACTTTCTTAGAAAAAAAACCCCAAAGGTGATTTAAATGAGACCCAGCATTGAAAATACATAAAGGAGGGGGTAGTGCAAATACCTCGGGCCACAATGGCTCGGAAAATCCTGCTTTTATTCCGTTAAATTGATTTTCTATGTCGACCGCATAAACATGCACCCCGAAGAGAATTTTTCATTAAGTTACAACTTTGAAAGGCCATTTCCATTCAATTTTTCGAATAACTTATCAGCTTTTTTATCTCCATCCCGACAAGGACATATTTTTATTTGATTGGAAAATTCAATGCGGTCTTGTCTTCAATTTATTTCACACTCAATTCGTCGTCCATCAGTGATCGATTTTAACTCTAGGTCAGTCACCAATTTACTTTTCTACTTGGTCATACGAGTAACATCAAACGTTGGGTGGAATTTTCGAAGCAGAGTTTTTGGATGATTTTCTGGCAAAAGGACTGTCAGAAAGACACATTCATCAGACCAATGTCCAATGCATTATTGCTTAATCTCCTCCATCGATATAGTCAAGGTCTCGAACGCGGGCTAGGTTGTTCTTATTGATGAATTGGCGAAAGTGAATCAACTAGACATTGATCCCTAAACCTAACCATTATAACATGTCCACAGCTTCAGTAACTTATCTTACCTTAAGATAGCTGTTATGAAAACTGGCTTTTCAAAGGGTAGTTCCTCTAAAATTATTTCACTTAAGATGTTATACAGCTTCTTCCATCTTCTTCTTACAATATCCCTACAGCATCCAACATAATTACAGTAGTTGAGGCTATCCTCCAACATATCCAATCGATTATAGGCGTGAAAGGAGATTGTAGTTATTGTGGTTTTCCGAGTTGTTTTCGGGAACATGCAGAGATATATTCTCTAACAATCGGTCATAAACTCAAATAAACCTACAATCACACGTAACTTTATTCTGTAAATAAACTTAACAGACAAGCAAGGCCTAGGGGAAGTTCCAGCTGTTCGTCGTTCAGCAGTGTCTCTTCGCCTTGCCGTTTGGCCACAGATGGCAATTCCTTCAGAAGGGATTTCAGACGAGAAACCGGAAATGGAACAAAGCCAGCAAGTCATCGTTTAGTTACGAAGCAAAAGCATTGATTAAGCCTTTGAAAACTGACATTAGCGCAGTTCCGCGCTCTTAAGCACGAGCATTAGCACGCAGATTAACTTCTATAATCGGGTAATTTTCCTCTAAAAACGTACGCAGCGCAGTTGGACGCTTAAGCACCGGGTGCCATCATCAAAACGCAGAATCTGGAAATTTGGCTTTGTTCACTAGCTATGCAGTTAATAAAACTCGGTTAATTACCGAAGTGCAAGAATATTATTTTCTAAACCAAATTTCGCCATTTTGATTGGTGCTTCACACGAAGCACAGTGGGGAAGCTCGAGCTCGACGTGTTTTTTAAGTTCAGTACGTTCCACATAATGCCAACCAATCTATCCCACAAAGAGTTCTTCTTGAATTAGCAATGATGTGACGAATTTCGTAGTGTTTCTCGTTTCCTCACATTACCACCATTTCTACTGTGATTATGGTAAAACTTTAAATTCTTTTGTAAATAAGAAAAAAGTCTGTATATACTGTACCATTCCAGTATGCATCAAAAGATAGATGCCATCGCTGATCATAGTGAGACGTCGACAAATGTGCCGTACCATGCAATCACTTCCAACAGAAAAGTTCCGATGTAACGATTGGCCAACTCTCGTTTATTCTCATTTACTCATAACAAGTTCGTATCTGTATCTGTTTCGAAGTGCTTTTCCATTTGGAATGAGTGAATTGTCAAATCGTTTATGATCAATACGATCGTACATGGCGGCCACATCTCATTTGTTCTCGTTTCCCTCGATCATGACCATTTTTACGATGGTTTGACTGTCATTCCATAGCGAATACAGATAAAAAACATTTACATGTACGGAAGTCACGCACAAATCTCATTTTAGAGCATGGAAAAATCGTGAAAAAAATGTTACAGCAGCCAATGCTCGTGTTTTCTTGTCTTCTTACAACTCGACCAATTCTGTAGCGTTTTTCGATTCTGAGGGAGCTATAGAATGCTTTTCAAAGTAGCGTATGAATATGTTGCGGAAACGGAAGGCACATTTTGCAACGAAACTACGGGGTGCCAAATAAATTGGAAAACGGACGATCAATCAAGCACGGTCAACTGTAATTGCTCCATAATTTCTTATGCAAACGATACTGCAGATTGCTTTCGCCAATGCAATCAATTATCGCGTCCGAGGCGGGTTGGCCTGATAACCCGGGCTTACTTAATCAGCGCCTGCCCAACATGCTAATCAAGGAGGCGCCAAACTTTTCTCGTTAATCATTCCATCGTAAACCGATTGCCAATTGGGGCCTCAATTATTTAAGGACGACGAGAAAAAAAATGGCTCGCAGTTGTTGGCCAGCCAATCGGGGCGAGAAAGGGGCCATGTGACGTCAGCGAATGCACTTGTGGATTGCGCTTCAATTTTCCAGACTGCGCCTGAGGTCTTCGTGTGGCCGCTGAGGATTTGCCAAAGCAATGCGTGATGAATTGAGCAAAGTGGCAACTTAAGTGGCACAATGATTGGTCAAGCCATTCAAAGTAGAGATGGGCGAGCTGAACTTCCGGTGAGTTTTCGAGTCAAAACGAGTTTTTTTGGTGTTGAAAAACCTAGTTTGAGCAACTATTTTCGAGCCGCGAAACTCGGAATTTCAACAATTTCAAATCTGAAAAACCTAGCTCGACTCAAACAACAATTGTCTAGGGCTACTTCATCATCACAGGTATCCCAGCCACTTTTGCAAATTTGCACTAGGAAAGCAAGAAAAATTTTGCAAATTTGCACTAGGAAAACACGAAAATTTTTGAAAATTTACACTAGGAAAACACGGAAAATTTTGCAAATTTGCCCTAGGAAAACCTAGAGAATTTTGAAAATTTGTACACGGAAAACGTGGACAATTTTTCAAATTTGTACTAGGAAAACACGTCAAGTTTTGCAAATTTGCACTGGGAAAGCAAGGAAAATTTTGCAAATTTGCACTAGGAAAACACGGAAAATTTTGAAAATTTCCACTAAGAAAACACGGAATTCTGAAAATTTCCATCACTACGAAAACATCCATGCTTTTTTATTTCGCGGACACCCTACATTTTTTAATGCGCTTGGCTGCTCAGTGCGCAGCATCCTGAACTCAAAACATAAAAATTTCGCAGTTTTTCACCAGTTTTCATCACCATATAGAAAGGTTGAAAACAACTGTTTTTCGAGATGCTTTCGAACGATAGTGGGTCAAAAGACGAAAAGGGTCATAAGCGCGAAAATACGCCGCGAGGGTCGTTCATAAAGTACGATTTGCGCAGTTTGGCAGCTTAGTAGTAGCTCTGCCATCGCATAATCTGGGGGGTTGCCATGACGACGCCCTGGAGGAAGTAAACGCTGCGATTTCGTGTAAACGGCCGCATTGCACACAGCAATGCGGATATTAGAATAAGCCCACGCATGCCGAGATTTTCTGCGTTACGTAAGAGCTAGCAGAAAAAAAGCGTCCCCAGGTGGCGCGCAAAGCACCGGGGGGTGACATCATGATATTGGGAGGAAATTTGTTCTGGGTGTGTCCTCGACATTTACTGCAGATGCAGACTGACAGGCGGCTGCAAAGGTCACGGCAATCGCATTTTCTGCACCAATATTGAAACTACTTTTCCAGCTTTTGTCAATTTATGAAAACAATGTCGTAAAGTCGCACGCTCTGGGGAATTAGGTGTTGTAAACAACGAGAAAAACGCCTTCTAGCACAAAGTCACGTGCCTAGATTGGTCGGTTTTTTTCCCCCAAAATCATGAAAAAATCATTATCGACGTATATCCCCGGTGGTAATAAGGTGGCGAGACAAATTCTGACCCATGACATTCTGCAGTTATTTTAATAAAAAGTCTCGGAATTTATGGGCGACCCAAGACGCAACATCGATTTTGGTCCAACGCTGAGTGCAATCTCTTGACACGCAGACTGAACATGAAATTAATGGATGCTGCAGTCAGAATGTGCAGATTCGGTCACGTGGACGAATAAATTTGAAGGGTTACCCCAGAAATGTCATATCCCAACTTAATTCTCTGACCTTTCCAGGCTTTTTAAACAAATTTTCCTAACCAACGAGGTTAACGTGGAAAATTTCGCCAAATTTTTGTTCGGAAAACGTGGAAAATTTCACAGATTTGTGTTCGGATCAACTTCGGAAAACGTGGAAATTTTCACAGAATTGTGTTCTGAAAACGTGGAAATTTTCGTAAATTAGTGTTCGGAAAACGTGGACAATTTCACAAATTTGTGTTCTGAAAACGTAGACATTTTCACAAGTTTGTGTTCGGAAAACATGGACAATTTCACAAATTTGTGTTCGGAAAACGTGGACATTTTCACAAGTTTGTGTTCGGAAAACGTGGACATTTTCACAAGTTTGTGTTCGGAAAACGTGGACATTTTCACAAATTTGTGCTTGGAAAACATGGAAAATTTCGCAAATCAGTGTTATACAAACGTGGAAAATTTCAGATTTGTGTTCTGAAAACGTGGAAATTTTCGTAAATTAGTGTTCGGAAAACGTGGAAATTTTCGTAAATTAGTGTTTGGAAAACGTGGACAATTTCACAAATTTGTGCTCTGAAAACTTAGACATTTTCACAAGTTTGTGTTCGGAAAACGTAGACATTTTCACAAGTTTGTCTTCGGAAAACGTAGACATTTTCACAAGTTTGTGTTCTGAAAATGTGATCATTTTAACAAATTTGTGTTCGGAAAACGTGGACATTTTAACAAATTTGTGTTCGGAAAACGTGGACATTTTAACAAATTTGTGTTCGGAAAACGTGGACATTTTCACAAATTTGTGTTCGGAAAACGTGGAAAATCTCACAAATTTGTGTTCGGACAATCTCACAAATTTGTGTTCGGAAAACGTGGACATTTTAACAAGTTTGTGTTCTGAAAACGTGGAAAATTTCACAGATTTGTGTGTAAAGAATTTCGCAAATTTCAATTCTGAAAAACGTGAAGAATTTTGCAAATTTGTGTTTGGAAAACGTTGAAAATCTCACGAATTTGTGTTCTGAAAACGTGGAGAATTTCACAAATTTGTTTTCGAAAAACATGGAAGTTTTCACAAGTTTGTGTTCGGGAAACGTGGAAATTTTCACAAGTTTGTGTACGGGAAATGTGGAAAATTTCACAAATTTATGTTCGGGAAATGTGGAAAATTTCACAATTTTGTATTCGGGAAATGTGGAAAATTTCACATGTTTTGATTGCGGAAATTATCAAAATGTTGCAAGTTTGTCATTGGAAACTGTTGAAAATTTAGCAAATTTATTTTCGGAAATTGTCGGAAATCTTGTAAATTTGTACAGAAATATTTTTTAAAGTTTGCAAATGGGCTACGAGCTAACCTCGTATACAGTCAGTATTAATTTCGGATTGTGAAAACATCGATACGTTAAATTTCCAAAATAATTTCGGTTTTCCAGGTCAGGGAGAACTCTTTTTTGAGTTCGCAAATGCCTATTTGATGTTTTACCAGCTAGAACCGCTCATAACATTCCATTTTACGGCACATTTACATGTACATAATTAAGCTTCAGTTCAACCAATGAAGAAATAAAACTTTCAAATTTGGTTGTCTTGATGCTAGTTTATGAGTAATTTATGCTCGTAGAATAACTTTCATAGAGACTAATAATTTAGTTTTCTGTTTCCGTTCAAAGGGTGAAACCGATGAGGCAAATTGAAGGTTGATTAAAACGACCTCTAAATTACTGGACATTTAGAGTGAACTTTTAACGAGATCACGAAACGAATTTTACGATGCAAAAATGCATGATCACGAAACCGAAATTTTATAGTTGGTGCCAACATCCTCCAGATTTCAAACGTTTTTGAACACCCTGTACCCTGCACCAAAAACACCCTGTAGTGTACCATGCACCAGAGGCCAGCAGACCACCAGCGCCATCGCTCGAGAACGCTCGCAAACAAGGGTCAACAGCCATAAAATCGATAGCTTGTTTATAAAACTAAACTGTCCTATGCTGCCACCTATCGATATTTCAAGGCTGGTTTCCAAAAATGCCGCTAAAGGCGCTCAATTCGTTTCTTCCTCAAAAGATGACGTCATAGCAGAAATCCGTTAGGAGGCTACTTCAAGTTCGCCCAGAAATTTCATATTCAAATTCCCTGACTTTTCCAGGTTTTTGAACAAATTTCCCTGACCATGCAACGACAAAATTGACATTCCAATGTTATCCACGATTTTGAAAATCGTGTTCTTGCATCGACATTTTGCAAAATTAGCATGAACAGTTTTTTTTTAAATTTTACGTATCTCTGAAAAGGTTCAGAACTTTGCCAATTTGTCCTCAGAATCTGTTGACAATTTGGGCAAATTCTCTTCGGAAACTGTTTTGCAAATTTGTGCAGCAGAAAACGTGGATGAATTCGCAAATTGGTGCTCGAAAATGTGGAATTTTTGGGCAAATTTTCGCTTGTAAAACGTGGAAAAATTTTGCAAGTTTGTTATTGGAAACTTAAAATATGGCAAGCTGCATGGTTCCCGGAAACTATTGAAAATTTAGCAAATTTATCCCTTGAAATTGTTGAAAATTTTGTAAATTTGTCCTCTGAAATTGTTGAAAATTTTACCTGTGAAATTTTTGAAAATTTCGCAATTTCAACTTCTTAAATTGTTGAAAATTGTGCAAATTTGTCCTCTGAAATTGTTCAAAATATAGAAAATTTGTCCTCTGAAATTGATGATAACTTTGCAACTTTGTATTTGAAAATTTTATAAAAAGTTTGCAAATGGGCACCGAGCTAACCACGTAGAAGCATAAATTTTGAATTACGACAAAATTAATACGTTGAATTTCCCTGATATTTTCAAAATAATTACTTTTTTCCAGACTTTTTCAGAAATCTTCAAGTTCCCTAACATTTCCAGGATTATTGCAACCTTGTACAGTGTACTATAACCATTTTAAGTCATTCCCATTAATTGGATTGAGCGCCACAGCATGTCCATTGCACTTAGCATGTTTAGTTGCCTCTCATTTATTTCAAGAATGGTTATGTTCATTGAACTGTCCACATATGAATTGATAGTAACATATAATACAGGTCATTTTACTAGAACGTTTACTTTTAAACGTTTCCAAAACGACCTCGTTTCCTTTATGGTACTAAGAAATCTCCAGAAGTAAGTTTCAGCCAAGCGTTCATTGGACCTGATTTCCGGTTTGACACCATAAAACGTTACAACCTCCATGAGCGAGATGCTTAGCCAAACCTTTCTTACAAAATTCTCTTTTTTCTAAACAATGTTTTTAAAGCTCGAAGCTCACATTTTTGTAATATAATTAAACGAATCGAGCCATTAAACTTCCAGAAATGTTTGATCTAAATAAATCAACAATTTTTCAGTTCACTGTACTAACTTGTTGTTTCAGAAAGCATCATGGGATACATCTTAAAATCAACGAAATCCATGAATATAATGTTTCTAAGCTTGAATTCCAATTTTTTTTCAATACAATCAAACGAATCAAGCCAAATTTCCAGAAATGCTTAATCATAAATGCTTGCTGTTTCAGAAAACATCACGGAATACATTTTAAAATCCACGAAATTCATGGAAAATAATGTTTTCAAAGCTCAACGTTTTGTCATATAATCAAATCAAACTTCCCCAAATGCTTGATCATAAAATGTTACGTCAGTTAACACATCACAAAATGCATAAAAAGTACATATTTCTCGATTCTTGATTTTAAATAAAATTTGTAACGTTAAATGATACAAATTTAGCAAAAAACACTTTCTATCATATTGCAAAATGTAAAAAAGAAATGCAACCACGAGCCTGACAGGGGTCGAACCTGCAATCTCTTGATTCGTAGTCAAGCGTGTTATCCATTACGCTACAGGTCCTTATTATTGGACAAATTAACGTCATAACATTTTTAAATGAAATGTATGATGTTAAATGATACTTGTGCACAAAAAACTTCAGTCAACACATCACAAAATGCGTAAAAAAATACAACCACGAGCCTGGCAGGATTCGAACCTGCAATCTCTTGATTCGTAGTCAAGCACGTTATCCGTTGCGCTACAGGCCCTGCCAATGTGCTGAGATAACGTCATAACAATTTTAAATGAAATATATGACGTTAAATGACATTTGGTCACAAAAACGTTAAAATTATAATCAACAAATTGAAAACTCCCACAAAAAAAAACTTTTCAGTTCAACGTACATGTACTTGCTATTTCAGAATACATTATGGGATTCATCTTAAAATCCATTGTCCCATCTCGCAATTTGCCTAACGATGACAATGTTGGATTTCTCCCAACATCCAATGACAATACAAATGACAAGTGCAATTGTCATTGGATAGTTTTTCAAAGTCGGCTGAGAATCTTTCATGGTCATCATAGTTTTTGTGGAGTGTCATTGTCAAATTCCAGAAGTGGACCTCGTGAGAACTCTGATGGGTCATGAGAAAAATAATCCAAAATGAAGTCGACTCATTTCCCGAAATGAATGAATGCCTTTAGTACCTCTTTTTTTTCAGATTTCAGATTTTCTTCTTTCTACGGGCTTGCCTTCTACCAAGAGTTTCGTCTGGAGATTCTTACTTTAGAAAATGAAAAATGTGAACAAAACCAGAAGAAAAACTCCGTCAACAAAAGGAAATGCAATCTATTTCACGACTATTGAATGCAAGTCTGGCTACCCTGATTACCTGACAGAATAATCACACATTAAGCAGCATTTCCGATACCAGAAACAACCATCAAGAAGTAGTCTGAGTACACTTTGTATACACTTATCCACGAAGCTATACAAAAGCCTACGCTGCCTTTTTTTAAAAATTAGAAATGCTTTGAGGTTGGCGGAAAAAGGAAGTTGAACATGAACAGCAAACAGAAAATTCAATGAAACCAACACCCACGTGACTCTGCCTACTTACTTCTTGAGCTTTGCGATGGCCTGTTTAATGATTGTCATGTGCTAAACATGCAGATGCATTGATGAATGGTTATAATGCAAGCAGAATTTGTTTTCAAAATAAGTGTGTTAAATTACTTCCACAACAAAAATAGTTCAATTCTGCTTTCACCACAACAGCAAAGGATGTACTCATTCGTCACCTCGCTTGCACAATTTCAATGAGGTATAATTAACTGGGTATAAAGTATGCTTACTTAGTGAATAAGAATATCTTTAAAGTATTTATACATACAGGTATTATATTATTGTATTTTTTTAATAATATTTACAGAAAATAATTTAAAAATTTTACAAAACTAGCAAAAAAGAATTTAGAAAATTTTACAAAAATTTGCAAGAAAGAATTTAGAAAATTTTACAAATTTGTATTCGGAATATATTGAAAGTTTTGCAAATTTCTACTAGGAAAAGGATAAAAATTGTGAAAATTTCTACTCTTAAAAGGTTCAATGACAATTTTGGCAATTTTACCTCGAAAACTGTTGAAAATTTCGCAAATTTGTATTCGAAAACAATTTAAAATTTTGCAAATTTGTATTCTAAAACAGTTTAAAATTGTGCAAATTTGTATTCGAAAACAGTTTAAAATTTTGCAAATTTGTATTCGAAAACAGTTGAAAATTTTTCAAATTTGCATTCGAAAACAGTTGAAAATTTTGCAAATTTGTACATGCATGTATTGCGAAATGTTTCAACATTTTACGCATTTGTGCTCGGAAAACGTGCACATTTTTGCAAATCTGCAAATCATCAGAATGCCTGAAACGACTTTTTTTAAGTCAGACCACTACTTTAAAATGCCTGTTAAAAACCTTGATGTAAGATGTGTCGTTAACTGTTTTTTCTTCAACATTTCAAATGAGCTTTTCGTCGAAGCAAGGGAGAACCTCGTCGTCCTGGGTTTTGTTTTTCCCAGAAATTCCGTCTCAATTCTCGTTCTGGATTTTTCGGTTGAGAGTGCTAGCAATTATGAAAACTGGTTAATGTTTAGAGAAGTTTAGTGTGTAGTTTTTAGGAGTTTGAACAAGCTTAGTTCCACCGACAGTCTGGCGGATTTTTCGACAGTTTTACTTTTTGTAAATTTCTACGATATAATTGTTAAAAATTTCTGAAATTTTCAAAAAAGTTGAACATTTTTGGATAATTTGCAATATTTTTTAATATTACCAACTTGTCCTGAATCTTTTTGTAAAATTTGCAAAATTGTCGTAAAATTCACAAAATTATCGAAAATTAGCAATATTGACAAAAAAATTGCAAAATTGACAAAAATTAACTTAGCTTCCCAGTTTCATACATATACATGTAGATACGAAGTGAGACAGTTAGTCGTTACATATACGAATAATTACTAACCAAATTAGTCGTTAGTCATGACTAATACATGAACGATTGGTCGTCAGTCATGACTAATACATGAACGATTGGTCGTCAGTCATGACTAATACATGAACGATTGGTCGTCAGTCATGACTAATACATGAACGATTGGTCGTCAGTCATGACTAAT
>JAQGBX010007193.1:0-11670 GCA_034698745.1 Megaphyllum sjaelandicum | reverse complement strand
GCAATACCATAATTCAGTAAATAAAAATTGCAAATGTTAAATTTAATATCTGCAAGTGTATTTTTAACATTTTCCATGTAGTGCACCCGGGTGTACTATTTAAATTTCAAATTATTTGTAGAAACACCCGTTTTCCGAATAAAACACCCGGGTGTTATATTCGGCACCGTACGGTATTGACCAGAGTAGATTAGGTGCATGGAGTTACATGTATTTTTGATAATATTGAAATAGGTTTTTTTATTCCGTTTTATTACTCAACTTTTTTCGAGATGAAAACCACACAACCCCCGAATTAAATTCGGTAGGCAGCACGGCATAACACTTGTGATCTGAGTGATTGCCATATTCAGGGTCATTTGCAACAAGTAATGGCGCATTCCAATCGTCAATCCAGTGTGCACCGGTGTAGGCTACAAGGTGAGGCATGATTCTGTTAATCGGCACACTTATGCGTCACCTTGTAGCCTACACCGGTGCACTCCAGATTGACGATTGGAATGCGCCATAATTTGGTGATAGCATTAGCCCAAGTGCTCCTTTGTATCAAAAGAAAGTTATTCTTGCGCGATCAGCCTATCACCTATATAAACTAATTCCTGGTGTACTCTTAGGTCATGGTATGCTCTTCAGTTGCTCTTAAGCTTTCTTCGTGCTTGATTTTAGCTTCTTGTTTCTAGCTTTCAAGCGCCCAATGAATGCTGATATCAGCGTGACGGTCAGTGTGCTTGGTGGCGCCACTCCATGTGTTATGAAACGTTCCGCACAAAACCTTGCACATGCGCTTAGTTTGGCAAAAAATATTTTTTTTTCGTTGCCACAAACCAGAAAAGTTTCAAGTTTGGAGTTTTTAGTTTTGGTTTGGTGTTAGTGTGTACCCGACCGAAACATCGCACCAAGACTGATCTAAACATCTCATCTCGCTTTCATTTTTAAAACCACCTTTCTTGTTATACTAGACCCTAAATAAAAAATAAACGCATCGTATTTGAACCTCAGTTTTATTAGAGCAAGTTGTGTTATAAACATGAATATCCATTAAAATTACGAACGTACTAAATTGCAAATTCATTTATGGTAGTCCCCCGGGCGCCATCTTTATCAAATTCTCATAAACTGCTTTGGGGATGGCACTGACACGAAAACCTTGCACTATGGATTTATCCAGGGAGATTAATGAGAGTCGCGTTGGGATTTGAATTACATTATAAATATTTTAAAGATATTTTGAATAAATACATGCATTTTTTATTAAAAAGAAAATCGTTTCGTTCCCATCTATAGGCGTAGGCGTTTGCATTGTAGCGGATAATGCGTTGGAATTAAGCTTAAAAGAGGCAAAATGTCGTACGTCCTCGCCATGATAAATGACATCCTTCGTCTGTTTTCGAGACGATAAGAGACGACACGCTCGTTTTCGGAGAACATTTTTAAAAGCCGCTAAACCGAAGAAAGGTTATTAGACATTAAAATCAACCTCTAATGGATTTCAATATGGAAATGACGCGAGCCGCTTCTCTTATAAATTACACGCAGCTTTTTAAGTGCCATATGTCTGGATATAAACTTTGACATACGGCCTCGTTACGAGTCATCAATTTCAATAGAAATTAACTCGGTTTCAAGACTGTCTTCTTAAATTCGCACTTGCTAGAAACGTGAAATTAGCTTCAAACTTCCCGGCAAGAAATGTTCTAGAAACTCTTTTTTTTTCAAAAAATTAATGGACGACCCTTGAAAATCTACTATTGAGATGGACAATGATTTTATAAGAAATTTGCGTTTTCCTCAATTTTTCAATACCTTTAAACGCTTGTTTTCTTGTAGATTAACTTGGCTGACTCATAAATTTATGGAAAAAATTGTTTGAACTCGTATGGAAATGGGGAAAGATAATTTTGCATATTTATTCCTGATATTCAACCCAAATTTTTGATATATTATTTTTGCCCTATTCTCTACTCCTAGCCATTGCCCATAATTTCACATAATTTTGCTGTGATCTCAACGATGTAGCAGAATGCAAGAAAGATATGCTAATTTTTTTTTACAAAAAGTCATACTGTACACACATTCCTAGATGGAAATAAAAAAGTCCAAATAATCCTGAAAATTACTGAATTAAGAGGGAAATGAAACAGTACTGACAAAGCGCCACTGCGTAGTTCACCCCTTAATTAATTCTATAGTACATTTCATTTTTTTATCAATCTTTTTCGTCATATTGATAGCAATTGCAGACATTATTTGACCGGAGCTCTCGTTTTATTTATCGAACGATAAATAATCCAATTATTATCCTGAGTTTTATATTTTAAATTTAGATTTAGCACGTTTGAGTTTCCCGCCATGAATTTCCTAACTACGTAAAATGGCACGTCAGTCAATGTGACTTATCGATGACTCCATCTTATTGCCCTATCAGGTAATAGACGGAAATTCATGAGTCCTCTTATACCTATTTATTGTCTGAGATAAAAATATTAATTTGATTAAGTCACTTTAATTTTGCTAATTTATTTTTGCTCTATGTTAAATTGTGTGTGTTTTTCGGTAACATCGTTTGGAGAAATATTTAATCTAGTTGACAACATTATTTACCCAGAATGCAGCACTCCAAGAAATTGTTATGATGGAATTTTTGTTCGTGAAAGTGCAATTAAATGATATTTCGGCCGATAAATTTAATAACATCGTATGATGAAATAGGTATTGTATAAAATACTAATCAGGCGATAATTATAGCATGTTTTTTATACTCAGAGTTGAGTAATTAATCGGCGCCTTCCAAATATTTGATACTTTGCAGAGTTTACAGGGCAAATCTGGGTTGGAAATCTTGTTCATTCAAGTTGAAATAGAATGGGTTATGGAGTTGAATAGTGTAATAAAACTTTATCGTTGCAGGGAATTGCAGGTAATTAATCGTTAATCGGTCCTTTTAACCATCAAAATGTCTCAATTGAAGGTGTCATTGCGATTATTTAGCAAATAAATAATTTATTACTTCTTCTTTCGTCGGACAACTTATGCGACAACATTTATACTGTATAATGTATGAACATTAAGCATTACTCTTTGGTTTCTGTTATTTCAGGAATGCACACCCATTGGTTTTCAGCGCAGGTTACATGTTACAGATAATTTAATTGAAAGAATAGGACTGGAAGTTGAGTTAAAGGTAATGACTATTTTTTTAATTTTGCACTCCCTATATATTCCATTGAAAAATGTCAACCTATCAGCAGCAACCCGGCCTTTAGCAGGGTTGAAATGCTGCGGATGAAGTTACCAATCATATAAGTAAGAAGAAACACATTTGAAACTTTAGTAGCCAAATGCCATATCTTGGAAGTCATCAAATCAGGGTACTCAACAACATGGTTATCGTTTGTCAGGCAAATGGCATGCTGTTTGGTGTATGAAGGTGTATCGTGTATGCACGCATTTATTGACACAAAAGTGAACACGGTTAGCATGACTAATACGCGTCGTTTTGCATCAAAAAAGCTGATTCTGATCTGGATCAGCTGACTTTGGTCTTTGAAATTTTCCAATTTTGCTTCAGCCAAATTTTGCATCTGCCAGTTTCTCTAAAAATCGGCCGTGACTTTTGCTCATTCCCTTCTATCCTTTACATTTCCTGTGCCCCGTCCCGCATCTGATTATGGTTATGTGGTTCAATACATGATCCTTGCCAACCTTATACTATAATATCAAACTTATATCTACTTCAACCATCTAATGTCATTTTAAAATGGCTGTTAACCTGGTACTTAGGTCAGGAGGTAGAGTAGGGAAGGGACTGATGAACCTGTTGTGCGTGTTGTTTTGAAAACTGATGCATCCTATACCAATTGCCGTGCCAAAATTATATTGAACCTCTTTTCAATGTTACACAATTTGTGGAGATCATGCTTTAACATATGTTCTCTTCCTTCATAAAATTCAGGCAGCTAGAGCTTCAATTCCAGATGTATTCTCCAGTAAGCCTCTGGTTTATATCGTCATACATTTAATTTCTGCCTTCAAATAACTTGATAATTCTCTTATTGGCGTTCAAAAACGAGCCCAGGCTCAAAATAATCGAGAATTTAATCTTTTTGACTGACTGTCAGTGATCTTGCAAACAATTATGATGTAAATATGATTTATGCTGCTGGACTCTTAAATTTTTCATTAATGGGAAAATACAAATTTAGGTCGGCATGGCTTCCTGCCACGTTAATAGCCAAATTCTGGGTTTGTGTAATAAATTTATCAGCTGCATGTAAACTCTGTCCTGCCCAATATTAAGACAATTTCACTGACTTAAGTGTCATTTGGTATACTTAATAAGTCTGACCACCTCAGCCAGTCAGTGAAATTTCCACCTTTAAAGTTCATGAATAAAAGCTGAATCTTTATCTCTTTTAGGGTCATTCCGGCTGCGTCAACTGCCTCGAGTGGAATGAGCATGGAAAGTAAGTTAGACTTGCAAAATTTGCACGTTCAAATTTATAAGGAAATTGAATGATGTGCATCTTCTAACTGATTCTTGCAGCATATTGGCAAGTGGGTCGGACGACCAACAAGTTATTATTTGGGACCCTTTTCGCCACAAGAAACTTAATACTATACAAACTGGTCACCACGGAAATATATTTTCCGTGAAGGTATTCTCTCGGTCGTGCTCAGGCTCCTTACGGTTTTTTTGTTCGGAAAGCTAGAGCATGATGTGATACGATTGCTTTCAGTTCCTGCCTAACAGTAATGATGCAACATTGGCCAGTGCGGCCGCCGACTGCAAAATCCGAGTTCACGACATCACCTCCAAGGAAACTACCCATGTATGCGGCTGCCATCTCGGCAGGGTAAAGCGGCTGGCTACCATCCCAAACGTTCCTTTTATGTTCTGGAGTGCCGCTGAAGATGGAATGATCATGTAAATTGAGTGGTGTCGGAATAGAAGACCAGCTTGCTCATTTTGGCAATACGTTAATTTGAGCATTTTTTTTTCTATTTACAGGCAGTTTGATTTAAGGACGCCTCATTCATGCTCCAGCTCAAGTTCCAATGTGCTGATTAACTTGGTGAACCACATGGGGAGTGAGGCTGAGGCCAAATGCTTGGCTATCAATCCGTTGCGCCCAGAATTACTGGCTGTGGGTGCCAACGATCCTTATGTTCGCCTCTATGATAGAAGGATGATTACCCCAGCAACGGTCAGTAATACGATTTTCATAGTCACAGCTGCTTCATGATTTGATCAGTTTTGAAAAATTACTGGAAGACAGTCGTTATGTCAATGTCCAGCAAATGTTGAAGAATTTTGACTAAAGTATTGTTTCTGGTTTACTTCTTTAAACAATGGACCTTATGCATAGTTATATATGGGGCTTCATCATGTGATCTTTTCATTGAATCAACATCTTAATGAACGTGCCTCCAGCTGGCCTAAGAAATATCCCGTGATAAAGGCATGATGAGGAATCGCATAAGGTCCATTAATGTGGCAATGATAAATTCAAATGTGGTTTCTTTCAAGTTTGATTTTCAATTCTTTCCAAATGCATATCGATGCAAGAAATTGAGGATATGTAACTTGTTTAATTGTGACGTCGTTCTCAGTATGTTTGGGCAGTGGTGCTGTTAAGGCATAATTCCAGAGTTAGTTGAGTTTAGTCATTTTTAAGGGCTCAGAGATAGCATAGATTAAACCACGATTTTGGCATTTTCATGTCCAAGTAATGGCGGGCATAACCGCATGATATCCATTTATAATATTACAATGTAGTTTGGTACCTCTGGATATTTTATGAGGAGCTTTATGATACGTGTGTCTTTTGTTTTATGCCATTTACTGTTAAATAATCAACACTCAATTCATTTGTCTGGCACAGCTATCAACCAATAATCAGTCTCGCTCGCTGTGGGATAGGCAAGACTCTGCCCACATTTTAGCAGGGGAAAATGGATGTAACGACAATCTGCCTCTTGGCTGCGTTCAGTATTTTGTCGCGGGTAATTAGCCCTAGCATTTTGTATAACACTGGCGTATCACATTAGATTCTACTGAGAATTTTTAGAATGAATGATATATATTGCCTACAGGACACCTTCCTTTAAAAAGTGTGGATTACAAGAAGCGCTACCGAGCACTGGCATCGACCTACATTACGTTCAGCCCCGATGGCGGTGAACTTTTGGTGAACTTGGGAGGCGAGCAGATATACCTGTTTGATATCAACAGGCGCATGCCAGTCAAGAAATTTGGGTTTCAAGAATTTAATTTGTTTTCTGAAGACTCCAAAGGTATAATATGCTAAGCAGCAAGGACCGTTAAATTAAATCTCCGAATTTTGATTTTTTCCCCCGCTAAATTGCAGAGGCATCTCTTGGTAATGAAAATCATCTCAATGGTAAGACAATGAACGGCATGTCAAATGGAATGAAAAAGCCTTATTGCAATGCTAATTCTTCTGTGATTGATAACGAGGCCAAAGACATCCCAAAGAAAACGTGAGCAGCATCTTTAATATTCGTTCCTTCGCTTCCAGGTATCTTTTAGGAGCAAATTTATTTTACATGTTATCTTTGTTTTCAGTTATCCGCGGAGTGTCAAGATCTTGCCTACGAAAGCTGAAATCTGGAAGCAGAGAGCCAATGAGTTTTTCGATAAGCAGCAGTATAGTCTGGCTATTAACTTATACAACAAAGCCCTCCAGGTGGCTCCCAACGCCGCAACTTTGTACGGGAATCGAGCTGTGGGATTTATGAAGAGAGCTTGGTGAGTATTCCTTAGATACCAATTTTTGCCATTACAGGGATTATTACGTGTTCATTATATTGGATGTGCATCTAGGGATGGCGATCTTTACGCCGCTCTGCGGGACTGCATTCATGCCTTGCTGCTTGATCCCGATCACCTCAAAGCCCATTTTCGTTTGGCTCGCTGCCTTTTTGAGCTACGATGGACCAAGGAAGCGGACGAATGTCTCCAGCAGTTCAAGACTGCATTCCCCGAGCCTGGGCGCAGCCATGCCTGTGAGGCGCTGGATCGGGACATCAAGGCCGCCCTTTTTGCGAGGAACAGAGCTTCCGACGACAGCGGATCAGAGGGCAGCGGCGGCACCTCCGGATGCCGCCAGAGTAGGAAAAGGCAGATTTCGGAACAAGAGAAACAGTGGCGGGAAAACGCGTATGATTACAAAACACGGTTCTGTGGCCATTGCAATACCACGACCGATATCAAAGAAGCTAACTTTTTCGGAAGGTAGGCTTATCGGAACGTGCCCACATTCTTAAGCGGTAGTTGATCGTGAATTCACTAGGTGCAATATGTATCCTGTGCCAGAGTGCTCACGGTTGTTGCGTGCCTCTTTGCTTGAACAATAAACATCAAAGGACTATTCATCTGTGGAACATCACTGCTCCAAGGGCAGATGTTGACGTTTGCTGTTTACCCAAATTGCATTACCTCTTTATCTGTCATAGTGAATTTGCGATCACTTTTTTTGATTAACTTGTCAGCCCCAAACGATACCAGGGATGGTGAGGATACATATCTCATTTTTCCATACCACTATCTAGCAATAGTCAGTACGTGATTGCTGGGTCAGACGACGGATCTTTCTTCGTGTGGGATCGGTGGACCACTAATATGGTTCGCGTACTGAAAGGCGATGAGGCCATCGTGAATTGTCTGCAGCCGCATCCTGACATTTGTCTTTTGGCAACTAGCGGCATCGATCCTGTGGTGCGCCTTTGGAGTCCAATGCCACAGGTAGTTTCGTGGTGTAGGGTTTGGAGCTCCTTTAATGAGAACTCTGGAGTTGTTTCGTTATCTGGTCGTACTTATTATCGTCCTTTTTGCTTTTTGGAATCAGTAATTAATCAGTGAATGATGGCGAAACCTGCTCCTGGCATAGATGGTGCTTTCGCAGTGTTTAACTGATGTTTTTCGGACTTACTGATTTCGGTTCCAATTTTTTTAGGATAAACTCCTGATGTAAAAAAGTTATTTACAATTTTTTTTTCCAAAATTTCAACCATTGAAAGGAATTTTGAAGCAAAACTGAAGTTGATGGACAAGACATTAATAATAATGCTGGAACTTAATATAGACATATGCGTGATTTTTTACCAAACTAACTTGTCAAGGATTTCTTTTTGCAAGCAATGTCACAGCTTTCCTGCTTACTCGAAGCATTGTTTTTGTTGCTAGGACGGACGGAGAGACGATCGTGAAGTGACCAACTCAGACGATGCCGCCCTGGCCAATCAGAAGCGTATGAATGCTGATCCACTGGAAATGGTGTTGAGAAACATGGGTTACCGGATCAGCAACGTGCAGGAAACGGACGACGACAGCGAAGGGCCGGAATCATCCGAAGTACAATGTAGGCCAAGTTAATTTTGATTTTCTTTTCGTTTTTTTTTCTTCGAAACTTGCTCTCCTTTCCCTCGATTAACTATGGAAATGCATGCGCAATTACCCCGTTTTCCATAGCTTCGCAGTTGACGGCAGCCGACCTGCTAAGATAAAAGCGCTTTTATTTACTCCAAGAAGGGGCACAAAACCGAACGGACCTCCGTTTGTGAGTTTTAACCGAGCAAGAACTGTCCATAGTCGTAGGAAAGCAGTCTTTTCTACCCGAAAATCCAGCGTGACATTCTCCCTGTACATTTCTCCCATCCCAGAGTTAGCGTATAGCCCACAAAGCAATTATTATCCGATTTTTCAACATTGTTTACTAAAACCGAAGAATTGTCTGCAAGCGCTGAAGTAACGTTTGCCAGCCTAAGCGATTTTCAAAACAAAACGTTTTGACTTGATTTTAGTCACAAAACTGTGCTTTAGCATCCGAAGGCTGGATGTTCCATAACTTTGACAATTCAACCAGTCGTCCTTTTTTTAGTTTCGGTATGAAAAATTCGTTTTAGAACAAAATTTGTAATAAACCTTTTCTAAGACTATTATGTTAGGTTGTTCACGAATCAACAAGACCAGTTCCGTAGCTCTTCGTTAACTTAAATCTTCGAATTGGAATGCATTGACCCTAAGTTTAGGGCAGCCCCGACTTCACAAAAGGTGATCAAGCTAATTCTTCTAGTTTTCTTCGGTAATTACTTACCAAATTAGCTAACCACATCTGAGCCTGATACTTTTAATGTGAAAATTTTGAAATTCACTCTCACAATAAATAATCAATGCACGTGCAGATGCGGGCTAACACAATTTTATCCAATTTAAAAGTCTAGCATTTCCTTGATTAAAAATGCAAAATCCTGATCCATTATTTTAGCTTCGAAAAACCCGCATTGCACCAGCAAGCAGGATTTATGGCGCATTTTCCAGTTTTAATCAAAATGTTGCGAGCGACAGTTTGTACGCAATAAACGTTTTCCAATTGAAATTTGGCTAGTGTATTTTGTTCTGTCGCGAATCCGAAGCAAGCTGGCGACGAACGTGTTTACACACAAAAAGCGAACGTGCTCAACAAAAATATGGTTTTATGGGAAACTAGATTTATTTAACTACGCTAAGGGGGTCAAGGCTTTTGATTTCTTTTGCTTCTTGCGTGGAGGGGTTCCCTTCGCACCACCCTCGCTACTCCTTCTCTTTTTGCCAATGCTTCTGTTGGACGGGCCCTTCGCTGCTTTCTTTTTCGGAGTCACTTTTTTCAATCCTTTCATCTTTCTCGTCTGCAGCTTGTTCAAGTCCTGCTTCTGCATGTGGACGCGGCCCATCCGCCTTCCAAAACTGTCTCTGTTGATGTTCTTCACCTTCTTTTTCTGAAAACGTCAACGGAAGAGTTAATTCCGAGACTGACTAGAGTCGGTTTACAAGAAACTCGTTCGTGAGTGGCAACGTGAAACTTACCTTAAGCTGAACCGGTTGCTTTCTCGCGCGTTTGTACAAATCGTCCGAGGAGAGCTTATGTCTCCTAAGGACCAGATTGAGGGAGGGTCCAATTTCTTCCAGCTCGATTCTGGGTATATCCACACCTATTTTCTTCATCAGGATGCTAAGAAAATGAAAACAAAACATTTTTATATTGCATCAACACTGCCAATGCCCAGAGAAACCCAACAACTGAATAAACTGCTGTTATCCCAAAGATCGCACATCCACGATGTTAAGGTTTTGATTTAAAATTGCAGATCACTTACTTGTAACTTCTGATCTGAATTTTTCCTTCCACTGCCGAAAACAACAAAACATGTTCCAAGCCCGCCCGTCTAATACCTGGAACCACCGGACCACAGAAGAAATCTGGAATGTTTGAATCAAAATTAAGGCTCGGCCGTGCCATTAAATTAACAAACCGATATATCATCACGACCTATTACCTAATAGTAAGTTCTTCAGTCTCTGATGAGCATCATCTTCCTCGAACGCTTGCCCCACGAACAGCAAGAGCGGTTTTGTGCCTGTGGCAATTTTCGGAACCTTTGAAATTGGTAAATTGCATTTAAAACTTGGGAATCTTTAACTGAAATGGCAAGGGGTCGCATGAAGCTACTAAAAATCTACCTTGAATTCTTGTAGTCCTTTATAAGAGTAAATTCCTAATTCGATCATGTCCAAGACATGCGTGTCATACATGCGTCCTAAATTAATTCATTGATTTATTTCAAGATTCGGAAGTGTTTTGGCCAAAGTACAGTCACAGTGGCTTTCGCCATGGCAGACAGAAATTGTGGAGAGGGGAAAAGGCATGGTTGTGCCTTTTTTTTGAGGAAAACTATTCAAACACAAATCTAGGCAAACCAGCTCAGATACCTACCTATGACTAGGTTATGCGGTCTTTTCTTATTATGTGATCCAAACATAAACAAAGACGCATCTTGTTTTTCGGCAAACCTCTCCAACGCCACAGTGTCTTCGAAAGGTTGAAGGTCGTTCTTTTTGCCGAAGAAAATTCCGTGCGGAGTTTTCAACGCTGCCTAAAGATTAGAGCGTAAATTGTTAGTCGTATTGCTACATTATTAGAAAGTTGGTGCTACCTGCAGATTCTCACCAAATCTTTCATGCATTTGACAACTTTGTCACTCGTTTTTGCACCCCTGATAAATATGGCTGTTTTTGTGTTTTCTATTAGCTTCGGAGCTTTCTTTTCGAGCACACGCTTGCCCCGTTTGGTTTTGGCTTTCCTAAATCGTTGACAATAAAAAAAATATGAGCAAAATCTAATTTTTAATGGCAATAAAATTCGTAATACATAGTTGTTCACAGGCCTATGCAGAACGTTAGAACCAAATTTTCTACGAAAATATTCATTCCATTCAACGAAATGATACTCACACGATACGCTGAAGCTTAGGCATTTTGAAAATACCTGATAAATAAAGAAAATCGAGATATAAATTAACAGATGGTTCCGGATTTCAGAAGCATCCCGAACAACGTTAATATAGCATCAAAACCACGTGGTACATTCAACCACAGTATACGAAGCATACGAAGATGCAACGCATCGATTTAAATAGGGGTACTCAGACCAACGCTTTACGAAGGGCGCTATTGGCAGTTTTAAATTAACCAACTTATTTTTTTAAATAATTTAACTTAAGTATATCGCTGTTTACAAACCAATTAATGCATTCATTTTACACACGTGACGTAGCGACAGCTAAAGTGGGATTCACAATTTCACAAAGTTTCTGTCCGATTACCCGTTTAGT
>JAQGBX010007192.1:0-11671 GCA_034698745.1 Megaphyllum sjaelandicum | reverse complement strand
ATGACGCATCGTCGCATCGTTAATCGGAATGACGTAGAAGCAGCAGCGCCGTATTAATCAGCGCCAAATAATTTCCTTCCCATGATCCAACTGGTGTTGAGATCAGATGGGGGTTTCGCCCTCCGTAAAAACGCGTGCATTGGCAATTTGGCAGTAGTCTGGTAGTCGTTTTCTGGTTTAGCAGCTAGTAGGCGCAAGAAAGAGGACATCGTCGAGTCGAGTCGGTTCGCTCCAGTTTCAACTTGTGGTGTGCCCGTCAATGCTCCGCATCTAAATGCTCCAGTACAACTAATCCTCGATGATCATGGGAGGCTTCACGTTACGTGACTTTATCAACATGAGCGACAATCGTTTCGTCAGGCAGCGAACGAGGAAGGATTCCGGCAACAGTCTTCTCAATCAGCTGCCTCCCGAAGTGCTATCGCAAATATTTTCGCATCTGCCCACTGGCAAGGACTTGGTCAACGTTTCCAGAGTGAACAAGGCGTTTCACGAAGCCAGCCAAATCGACAAAATATGGCAACTCAAGTGTTGGAAAGGTAAGAAGCAAACCTCGATACGTATGTTTTCGGGTCCTGGGTGGTTTACGTATATAAGAGCTCGAAATAATATAAACTGCGCGTCGAAGGCCAGAACGAGCTGAACGACAACAACAACAACAACCCCAACTCGAGCTGGCTTGTCATGTGCTGCTGGCTGCTTTCATGGCTGTTGACAGGAAGGGACATGTATGCTCCTCGAAATACATATTCGGTCGTCGCCCAACGTGCGTTGTTCTCTCGCTAAAATTGGGAAAAAATAATGAGGTATGTGGAAAAAAATATACACGTAAATTCGAGTCTTGATGGCCGAGGTTCTGGCTGCTGAGATATACGTGAAAAATTAGGGTTTTTTGGGGTTTTAGTTTAAGACCGGATAAATCTATATTCGGTATGTGGAGTTCGGTCGATACGAGGCTCATAAGGGGTCGTGTTCGATGCATTATTTTACGGTATTTTTTTTTACTATACCGTACGTTACGTTAGCGTACGGTATTCCTTCTTTTCGCAGCCGCTATTTTATTTGTAACTAACGAAGTATTCAGGGCCTGGAAAATCTAAAAAAAACAGGGTTTCTCCGGACCTGGAAGGCTGGAAAATATCAAAAACAGGGTTCCCACAGACCTGGAAAAGTCAGGGAACTTGAAAATGACATGGAAAAGTCAGGGAACTTGAAAATGACATGGAAAAGTCAGGTAACTTGAAAATGACCTGGAGAAGTCAGGGAAGAATGGTTTATTTTGAAAATGTCAGGGAAATTCAACGCAGTCATAGCGATCCAAAATTTATACTTCGATACAAGGTTAGCTCAGGGCCCATTTTCTTAGTAGAAATTTGCACAAAATTTGCACATTTTCGGAGTGCAGATTTGCAAGGTTTTCCACGTTTTCCATGTACGCATTTACATAATTTTCCACGTTTTGCGTGTATGCATTTGCACAATTTTTCACGTTTTCCGTCTACATATAATAATAATAATAATAATAAGAAATTTTATTCAACATGAAAAGGCATGGGAAGGTTTAGAGATAAACGCTTATACCCAACCTGAGTTAGTATACAAACTGTACATAGTTAGACAGAGCAAGCTGCGACAGGCGTAAATCAAAAGCAAAATTCTCTTGGTTTTCCGAGTACAAATTTGCAAAATTTCCCACTTTATTCCAGCACAAATTTTCAACATTTTCCGAATACAAAATTTTCCCATTTTAAAATATTGTCATGCAATTTTTTTTACATTTATAAAAAAATGGACATGTTAATTTTCAAAATTGTCGTTAGCAAATTTAAAAAAATATATTTTCCGGTGTCAATTTTTCACGATGTCATTGGTCAGGGAAATTTTTGTAAAACCTGAAAAAGTCAGGTAAGTTGAAAAAGAAGGACTCGCGAAATATTACGTGTATCGATAAATTTAAATACGTATAATTAAAAGCTTACGATCCAAACTTTAATTTTATAGTGCATATATGTTTCACTATGGGGAGTAAATCAATCCGAGTTAATCTTCCCTTAAAAAAATTGAAAATGCTTGTTTCGGGAACAACTTTCATCCGTGTGCTAATGATACCAGTGTACGTGTTATCAATAATTAAATTAATTACATCTGTCATTGAATTAGGCGAAATGTTCATCCGACAAAATATGTCGAAGATGAATCGATGGTATACCTCGCTAGAAAATGCAACCATTAATTTGAAAATTTCTTATTTCATGTCCGCAAATGGCGTTACCAACCAATAAAAATAATGACTAGCGCATGGTGCATCGATATGCCACGATCAGCTGATAAAGAAAACTTCACAAGTTACGTTATCGCATTATCGAATGTGTTTTGCCTTCAACCCGTTATCTTGAGCTCAATAACGAATCTCCACAATCGGTGACTAAAAACTTATTTACAAAAGTTGTTATTCGTGTAAATCGAGATGTATTATCAGGCATCCCTGACCTGCCACAGGTCAGGGGAAAGAAAAGTGTTCGTGGAAGTCATGGAAATGTCAGGGAAATTTTCCCAAATAAAAGCAAAATGCTATTCGTGCTATATTTCTCATTGCAATTCTTAATTTATTTTCATTATGACAAAAAAATTGATACGCATCCACGAGTGAGTTTTGGTCAGGGAATTTTGGATTTTAGTGAGGGAAAAGTCAGGGAAATTAAAAATAAAATTTTTGTGGCCACCCTGTTTTACAATGATAGCCGCTTAATTCGATCACGATGGTTCCAGCGATTTTGACCGAAATAGACGATGAGCGTCAAAAAAACACGTTAATTACGCAGACACGTTGAAATTTGATCGAATTAAGCGATGTGATGACCGAATTAAGTGACTTTTTAACTGCGTAGGAAAAAATCTTTTCAGACAGTTTCGACCGAATAAAAAGACTGACCGAATTAAGCGCAGGAGTGATCGAATTAACAAGCTTTTACCGTACTATTTATCACCAAGAATTTGTTGTTTTTGTTACGATGAAAGCCGCTTAATTCGATCACCATGGTTCCAACGATTTTGACCGAAATAGACGATGATTAATGTAAAAAAAACCCCGCTAATTACGTAGACACGTGGAAATTTGATCGAATTAAGCGACGTGATGAACGAATTAAGCGACTTTGTAACATATGGCAGCGTAAGAAAAAAATCCGTTCAAAAAGAATAAAACGAATGACCAAATTAAGCGATGAGACGAACGAATTAAGCGACTTTTTCCACATATTGGGCAGCGTATAGGAAAAAATCCGTTCCGACTGTTTCGACCGAATAAAATGACTGATCTAATTAAGCGCGATCGAATTAACAGGCTTTTATTGCACTATTTATTACGAGGAATTTCTTGTTTTATCAACCCATCTTCGTGAAAAAGTGAAACTTTCTCGGTATTTTTTTTCTTTTTTTTTTGTTACTTTTATTTCTCGTTGCAATCTTTCGAATGACCCAGATTTTTGACGCACTTACGACTAATATATATATTTTTTTTAAACAATTTCCACCTTCCTTTTTTTTATTAAACTAGCGACGTTGCGTTTAATTTGATAAGGAAGTTGCGGAAGTTAATTCGCTAAAATTATACAAAAAAGTAAATCGAGCTAGATCCAATTAGCTACACGAAACTGCATGCACGTAAAGTATAACCTGGAAAAGTGACCACTTTTTAGTGTATTGTTTTTTCTAGTGTACATTTCCCAGGGTTCCCCCAGACCCGGAAAACCTGGAAAAGTCAGGGAACTTGAAAAGGACCTGGAGAAGTCAGGAAAGAATGGTTTATTTTGAAAAAGTCAGGGAAATTCAACGCAATCATGGCGATCCAAAATTAATACTTCTACGAGGTTAGCTCGGGGCCCATTTTCCGAGTAGAAATTTGCAACAATTTTCCACATTTTCGGAGTACAGAATTGCAAAATTTTCCACGTTTTCCGAGTAGAAATTGGCACAATTTTCCACGTTTTCCGACTTAGAAATTTGCAAAATTGTCCACGTTTTTCGCGTACAATTTTTTTTTCAAAATTTTCTAGGTTTTTGGAGTACAAATTTTGCACATTTCCGAGGACAAAATTGCACAATTTTCCACTTTTTCCGAGCACAAATTTTTAACATTTTCCGAATACAAACTTTTCCCATTTTTTAAAAAAATCTATGTTAATTGTCAAAATTGTTGTTTGTAAATTTTGAAAAATATTTTCCAGTGTCAAGTTTGGAAAATTTCATTTTTTCACATTGTCATTTATCAGGGAAATTTTTTTTTAAAACCTGGAAAAGTCAGGGAAGCTGAAAATGAAATTTCTGGGGGAACCCTGATTTCCTTCATAAAAATTATTTTTATAGTGACCCTTAACCCTTTTTTGCAATTTTCCCATTGCCAATGTACCTTAAAAAGTGACCAGATAACGGATGAGTCACGTTTAATACATCTTGTTTTAACCCTTGGACATGATGATTCTGTACTTTTTTTTGTGGTTTTTTAATACGTGTAGTACAGTCTACATGTATAAGTGCAGTGTACATGTTCGTTATTTTAATTTTATTCAGGCGTTCGTTGTATAGTGACCACCTGTGTACAGGTGTCCAACATAGCATTTTTTTTGGTGGTCACTCTTAACAGGTTTTACTGTACATTTGCAATGTAAAAATTGCCAAAAAAACTACACACCGTGGTCACTGTACACAATCGACAAGTGGTCACTATACAGAGAATTTATATGAAGGAAATGTACTAGTACACTAGAAAAAACCAATACACTAAAAGTGGTCAACATAAACAGGTGGTCACTTTTCCAGGTTTTACTGTATAAATCCGCGTAATCACGAGAAGGATAATGAATTCGTTGTGGTTTTTTGACAGGCGTTAAGCCTGTATTTTTTTAATTCGTTTATCGACTTTGAAAAATGTCAATGTGACGCGAATCCAAATCAAGGCCATGTGCGTCATGCTGCATGGTGACTATACTACGACTACTTACACATCCAAACTCAATAAAGTGGCCATCAATCATGGATCAATTTTCATTGTCTGTGGGGGAAAATAATAACCTCGAATCAGCGTGTTTTATCGAGAAAATGACTAGTTGAGGATACGTTTAGATTATTGACATAAGTGTAAGTAACGTTTCGCGAAATGATTGTCGTGTGCAATTGTTGGATGAAAATCGACGGGTCAATGTCAGATTTTAATCGTATCAAAGCTGAAGGCTTTCTATAAAATCAAAAACAAAAAAAATTAATGACTTTTGTCAATTATAGATGACAACGTAACATCTTGTTCAAGTACATGTTCGGCTTGACGTCACGACTTCGCCCATTTTTTTTTTACGAAATCAAAAACATACGCAATCAAACTTATTAAATTTCATGAAACGTCCCTTAATACAGTAATTAGTGCGTTAATTCGTTCGAAAGAGTTCTTGTTCTTCGTAAAACGTACCCTGGAGAGTGTCTGTCATCGACTGTAATTATGAGCTGCATCAAGAGGAAACATCGTGAAACTTTGTTGCTAATTGCTGCCATGGTCTTAGTTTCTGGAAACACCAACTTACGATCTCGCCTGCATCAATTTTTTCAGAAATATTAACGTATACACAATTTACGGGTAAGTTTATTTTTCCAGAAACGAATGACAACTACACTGCTCAAAAAAATTAGGGGATATTGCAAGATTTTGTGAAAGCAGATGTGTGGCAAGAAAAGTTTTCCTGTGGAAATGTGAAGAAGGGCACTGACACTGATAGGCAACAACAAAAAACCCCACAATGTTCATCAATGAATGCATTTATTGACATTTTAGTCGTTTTTATGGCACCTGGCGACCTGCTAGGACAGAACAAAACATCTCTGATAAGCCAAAACAATTGACCAAGGAAACAAATCACCATCCCTAGTAGGGTGTATGACCCCCACGCACTTTCGCAACCGTTGCACACCTGTGTGGCATCTGACAGAATGAAATTATCGAGGTATTCTTGTGGTATACGAATCCACTCCTCCTGAAGAGCACGTTCCAACTTTGTGGAGGTGGTTGACGGGCAGCAATTCGTCTCCCAAGCATGTTTAAGAGGATTTAAGTCTGGAGAGCATGCAGGCCAGTCCATGCGCTCCACACCTTCTTCCTCCAGCATTGCTGCGATGACATGTGCTCTGTGTGGGCGGGCATTATCATCCATAAGAACAAACGAATGTCCAACTGCACAAGCATATGGTATGAGATAAGGCCTTAGGATTTAGTCCCTGTACCGTCGAAATACATATGGACTGATGAAACATTGCTTCGAAACTACAGCGTCTCCTCAACAGCAGGGTTCCCCCAGACCTGGAAAAGTCAAGGAACTTGAAAATGTCTGTAAAAGTCAGGGGAATTGAAAATGTCTGGAAAAGTCAGGGAAGAATGGCTTATTGTGAAAAAGTCAGGGATATTCAACGTAGTCATGTTGTTGCGAGCCAAAATTAATGCTACTACATGGTTAGCTCAGGGCCCATTTTCTGAGTAAAAATTTGCACAATTTTCCACGTTTGAAATTCCTGTTTTCCAAGGACAATTTTGCAAAGTTCTCCACGTTTAAAATTCCAAGAACAAAATGGAAAATTTGTCCACGTTTTCCAAGGACAATTTTGCAAAAATTCCTCCTTTTTCCTAGCACAAATTTGTAACAATTTCCGATTGCAAAATTTTCATGCAATTTTTTTAAATTAAAAAAAACTTCTTTATTAAAATTTTCAAAATTTTCAAAATTCACTAGAAAATGTTTTCTAGTGTCAATTTTGAAAAATATGTCAATTTTTTTCGTTGTCATTGGTCAGGGAAATTTTTTTAAAACCTGGTAAAGTCAGGAAAGTTGAAAATGAAATCTCTGGGGGAACCCTGTCAAGAGTCTGAAACGGAAACATGTGCTTCGAACCAATGTTTGTTTGGTATACGTATATAATGTACATGCATACCAATTAAACGTTAATTCCACTGTAACGATTAATTTCCAGGTCAAAACTCGACCTTGTCTTTCCTATATCTTCTTTTTCTTTCCCTGGGGTTGTTGGCAAGCAGCGCCGGGGGTAAAATGTTATTTTCGTGGTCGTTTCGACACTATGCTTTTTCAAATGCAAATTATTTATTTTTATCCCCAAATCCACTTTCAGCCACTTCGGGGTGCATTTTTTCCAATTTAGAAAATCGGACAGATTCTCAAGGGAAAAAACAAAAGAGTGTATGTTTTGGGCCTAGGCGTACTCGGAGGTAGACTTTAGGTACGTAATTACCCCAGACCTGGAAAAGTCAGGAAGAGTGGTTTATTTTGAAAAAGTCAGGGATATTCAATGCAGTCACGGCGATTTAAAAATTAATACTTCTACAAGGTCAGCTCAGGGCCCATTTTCCGAGTAGAAATTTGTACATTTTCGGAGTACAGATTTGCAACATTTTCCGCGTTTTCCATATACAAATTTACACAATTTTCCACGTTTTCTGAGTCCAAATTTGCAAAAAAATTTACGTTTTCCAAGTCCAAATTTGCAAAAAAAAAATACGTTTTCCGAGTCCAAATGTGCAAAATATTCCACGTTTTCCGAGTCTGAATTTGCAAAATATTCCACGTTTTCTGAGTTTAAATTTACAAAAATTTCTACGTTTTACGTACAACTCCAAATTTTCTACGATTCTGAGTACAAATTTGCAAAAAATTTTCACCTTTTCTCGAGTCCAAGTTTGCAAAATTTTTCACGTTTTCCGAGTAGAAGTTTGTAAAATTTTCCTCGTTTTCCATGTACAAATTTTTACAATTCTTTAGGTTTACCGAGTACAAATGTTCCACTTTTTCCGAGGACAAATTTTCAACATTTTCCCCAAGTATACAAAATGTTCTCATTCTAAAAATTTTTAGTGCAATAATTTTCAAAATTGTCGTTAGTAAATTTTAAAAAATATTTTCCAGCGTCAATTTTTCACGTTGTCATTGGTCAGGGAAATTTTTTTAAAACCTGGAAAAGCCAGGGAAGTTGCCAAATCACTGTTTTTTTACGTTTTTTTTGTTATTGCACACGACTAACGAAACAGTGCAATTCGTAAAGCTGGTTGAGACTGTCTGAGTACCCTCGTACGATGACTCCTTTAAATGAGCCCACATTTCCGGTGCCAACCTGCGATTGTTGACTCTTGAAAAAAGCTGTTTTCGTGTTAATTTTACTTTTTTTTCTCGCTAACCTTTCGAAACTGGTTTATCCCGACTCTATAAACCGAGTTTATAAACGCGTACGTGCACGTACATTTTATGATGCTTTTTTCGAACCTTATCTACGAACAAACATTGAAAGAATTCATGATGAAACCGCCTGTAATGTTTTCTTCTCGGGAATAATCTTATATTCGTAATCGTATTTCTGGCCATAGCTAGAGTGCTAGAAAATACGAAATTTCGCATGCATTTCATACTGTACGTAAACTACGGTAAGTTGTAAGTCATGTTTTCGAAACTGGATTAAAATATCATATACATGTACGCCCGAAAGCCAAAAAAACAAATCATGGCATTTCAATATTCAAGCAGGATTGGAAAGTTTATCAGACTTCCACCAGACCTGGAAAGCCTTGAAAAGTCAAGGCACTTATAAATGACCTTGAAAAGTCAGGGAAGTTGAATAGGAAATTTCTGGGGGAACCTTGATGTACAACTTGTAGTTTGTTGGGTGGTTTCAGCAGAAACTGTTACGAGTTGATGAATGATTGTTTGGTTTCCCATAACAGGGTTCCCCCAGAAATTTCATTTCAACTTCCATGACTTTTCCAGGTTTTAAAAAAAATTCCCTGACCAATAACGACGTGAAATATGGAGAATGGACAATATTTTTTTAAATTTACTAACGACAATTTTGAAAATTAACATAGAAATTTAATTTTAGAATTTTAAAAAATTGCAAGAATATTTTTTGAATGGGAAAATTTTGTATTCGGAAAATTTAACAAAAATTGTACTCGGAAAACCTACAGAATTTTGAGAATTTGTACCCGTAAAACGTGGACAATTTTGCAGATTTCTGCGGAAAACGTGGAAAATTGTAAATTTGTACATGGAAAATGTGGACAATTTTGCAAATTAATACTCGGAAAACGTGGAAAATTGTAAATTTGTACATGGAAAAAGAGGAAAATTTTGCAAATCTGTGCTCCGAAAATGTGGAATTTTTTTGCCAATTTCTATTTGGTAAATGGACCCTGAGCAAACCTCGTAGAAGTATTAATTTTGGATCGCCTTGACTGCGTTGAATTTTCCTGACTTTTTCAAAATAAACCATTCTTCCCTGACTTTACCAGGTCACTTTCAAGTTCCCTGACTTTTCCAGGTTTTCCAGGTTCGGAGGAACCCCGCATGCAAGTCGCGGGAACAAAGTTCCGTTAAAATTGTTGCTGAAATCCAGGAAATTAGAATGCAACTGGGAAAGTTTAGTTCCAAATTTCATCTAAGTTCCGAGCCATTTCCGCATTTACTTGTTTGGAAAACAATGCCGAATCTCCATCTCGATCCGTGATTTTTGAACTTTTGAACGCAAAATTCCCAATTCCACGCATACGATTCCGTCCCTTATTTCCTCGATTTCCGCTATGCAACCAATCATTCGCGACAACTCTGTTACTAGCAGGATTTCTCCATAACCGAGACCCCCATTAAGTCTAGTTGTCAAAAGGAAAAGCTGGTTTTAATTTCTGCTGATCCAGGGTGAATTAACTGGATCATCGCCCCGGCGCTTTACCGTGTTATAAAAACCAGATTCTTATAGATAGTAAAATAAAAAATGCAACAACCCTAAATGCATTATCGAAAGTCAGCATTTTCCGTTTCGTGAATTTCCATCTCCTAGTTGGGTGCATGATCCATAAAAAGGGCTGGCTGACCGAAAAAAACGTGAACTTAGCAAAACTGGTGCCAAAAATAGCGCCCGGTTACCACGTGTCGATGACGCGCCACCTGCAGAAGGGTACGCAGAGGTCCCATGCACCCCTTGTTGCCACGGGTACGTGGCTCCATTTCGGTGAAATGGCCACGCACCTTGCACGTGGCCATCATCCTGAGCCTCCCCCCACGCACCCGTTCGGCTATCTTTATCTGGACGAATTTGAAGTTTTTCTTCCTTATTTAAACCAGTAACTGCGTGTTAAGCCTACTTTGAATTTGATATACGTGACTCTCTTCCTAAATAGTTTGAATAGCGACCGGGTTGGAAAATTTTGAAGAGCAGGGTTCATCCAGACTTGGAAAAGTCAGGGAAATTTAACGTGTTAACGTTGTCACGATGCAAAAGTAACGTTAAATTCCACGCGGTTAACTCGGGGTCCATTTGCAAAAATCTAAAAAAAAAAATCCCGTTACAGATTTCAGAAAATATTCAACATTTTCAGAGTTTGCAAAATATTCCACAGGTTTCGAGTTCAAATTTGCAAAAAATTCAACATTTTCCGAATGCTAATTTTTAATATTTTTTTCCAAATTGTACGTTATATAGGCATTGGTCTTGAAATTTGTTTAAAAACGTGGAAAAGTCAAGGAAGCTGAAAATGAAATTTCTCGTGGAAAATTTTGCAAAATATTCAACAGTTTCCGAGTACGAATTTGAAAAATATTCAACAGTTTCCGAGTACAAATTAGAAAAATTTTCAACAGTTTCCAATGAGAAATTTACAGAATGTTCTACAGTTTCAGAATACAAATTTGCAAAATGTTCAACAGTTTCCGAGTAAAAATTTGCAAAATGTTCAACAGTTTCCGAGTACAAATTTGCAAAATGTTCAACATTTTCAGAGGACAAATTTGCAAAATGTTCTACAATTCCCGAGTACAGATTTGCAAAATGTTTAACAGTTTGTTTGGAGGGCGAATTTACACAAATTTCAACATTTTCCGAATACAAATTTGTCAAATTTTTAATAAATGTTTCGAAATTGTGATTAGTCACTGGTCATGGAAATTTGTCTTAAAAACGTGGAATAGTCAGGGAAGTGGAAAATGAAATTTCTGGGAAACCCTGCATGATGCAGCATCGATATCTGCGACTCTCTTCCTAAACAGTTTGAAGTATATAAATTGCAAAATTTGCAAAGTATTCAGCAGTTTCCGAGTACAAATTTGCAACAATTTTCGAGGATGAAATTTTAATTTTCAAACTTTTCAGCATTTTCCGAATACAAATTTGTCGAATTTTTAATAATTTTTTCCAAATTGTTATTAGTCATGGAAATTTGTTTAAAAACGTGGAAAATTCAGGGAAGTTGAAAATAAAATTTCTGGGGAAACCCTATTTGATCTCTGCGATTCTTTATAAATAGTTTGAAGTGTATACAGTACTCGGTGACGGGAAATTTCGTGATTTGTTGATGGATTAAGTGGAAGTTTTGAAAGAGTGAATCGATACATTTTATCAAGTTAATTGAAGTAGCGAGGACGAGTTGTTTAAAAAACCAAAAACTAGACGAACATTTCTGAAAACTTGACGTGTTTATCGTCCTTGAGGAAATGGCAATTGGATCTCCCGATGTTTGTGCAAAGAGAAGAATTCGTAAACTAAAACTATACACGAAAAAAGTTAAATTTGTGGGGGGGGGGGGGGAGGATTAAAAACGAAATTTCATAGAGATTATAACTAACATTAGGCTATAACG
>JAQGBX010007191.1:0-11672 GCA_034698745.1 Megaphyllum sjaelandicum | reverse complement strand
GGATTACAGAAACAGGACAAGGGCGGACAGGGGGGAGGGGGGGGGGGAATTACAGAAACAGGACAAGGGCGGACAGGGGGGAGGGGGGGGGGGTCTAAAAACCAGGAAAAATACAGGACGTCCTTTATGGATGATCCCTTAGCAGAAAATTTGTAATATTGAAATTAGGAATTCGTCTTAAACGAAGAAATGAACAGTATTCGAGCATATTCATTAAGGACGGTGAGCTCGTATAAAGTGAGTTTTTCTTAACGAGGTTCCATTGTAATACAAAATAATAAATATACATGTACTTTTGCATTAATTCTTACATTCTCATTTGCAAGTTCTTATCTGTTTTATACAGCTAAACATTGTTTTATAAAACCAACGTTACAATTAAAACATTGTGCGTTTCGCACAATGTTTCAAAACATTGGTTTCACAATGGTTTCAAAACCTCAACGAATGAAGTTATTCAAGTACTTAATTGGAACGTTTTCGAGGGATTTTTGTCATTTGTTCGATTGCGAGATATAAAGCTTTCAGAACAATTCCTTCTGGCACATCGGATGCAATTTCGTAAAAGCCACTGACAAATATGTGGCTATGTCCTATTTTATCGTATACAGCATCGTGTTCGCGTATTGATTCCGCACATTCCGTGGCATTCTCCACCACGAAATCGCGTATATAATCCAAACAGACGACGTTAACAATATGGGTACTCAGGTTGAAGCTTTACGAATCGTACTTAAGAAGGCTTTAAGTCAGGTGTGCAAATTAAAACTCATTTAGGGCCGGTTGCACCAACAGAGGTTAAGAATAACCCACTGCGTAACTCTGGGTTAACCCACTGTTGTGTTGCACACGCAAGGGTTAGGTTAAAAATGAAGGGAAAGGTTAATCCAGCCAGTAGGCAGGGTTAACCTCGGGTTATAAGGAAAAACAACATGGCGGACACTAGGGATGAATCTGATGAAGCTAGGAAAGTCAACACGCGCAATCAGGCAGCAATTTTTTCAAAATTAGTTCCATTTCTGTGTTCCATTTTTGTTTTAGAATGTTAAACATGGGGTTCGTAACCCTGGGGCTATTTCATCGAGAGTTGATTGGTGCAACATAAACATTTAACCCGGAGGTTAACCTGGAGGCAAATTATGACCCAAGGTTAGTAAACCCCAGGTTTTTACCTCGGATGGTGCAACCGGCCCTTAAGCATCCTTTTGGCCGCGTGCATGACTTCACGACTACCAAAGTACGCTTCGTAAAGCTTCTGTCTGAGTACGCCTGTTAAATACAATTCAACCTGTCCTTGCCATAACCTTGCTTGCGAGGTTTACCCTGCACTACGACTAGAACCGAAAGGTGATTTTCATCAGAGTAACATAATAAAGGATGGCTATTAGCTGTGCTGGTATCTCACCGCAAATGTCACATGGGCGACCCGAAATAGAATGTGTTTCAACGCCCTCTGGCTCGTAGGCGGTGATATGCGTATAATTACGCAAAAATTGCTTTATTAAAGGTCACAACCAATGGCAGTTTAATAAACGCCTTAATAATTTGGACACGCGTCTCCGGCGTTAAATACTGCTAACAGAAAGGGTACGTGCACCCTCCAGTTATAACCCCAACAATGTGGGGGTGAAGGTTCATTGAGCGTGCACGGGAGGTGCGGACGAAGGCGGTGCCCAGTGCTCCCTGGTGGGGAAATGGACATGGCGTTAAAAATCTTTTGTTTTAATATTTGCGCCAAAATGGCAAATCCCACGCAGAAATTGGGGACCCTGTGCGTTTCACAAACGGTTTCTTGTTTCGTCCGCACGGGATGTGGCCGACCGGATGTTAGGTATTATTAATTTCCTAATTCCACCTTGAACCTCGGTGATAGACCATCCGTGAACACTGCTGACGACTGAGCCAGATTTACCCTTGCGCAGTAAGTCAACGGGGCATTGGCTCCACTGGCTGGAAATGATCACTGGTTGGTCATCCAACGTTTCGTGAAAATGGCGCTCTTTTCTGATGGCAATTTCATGGCCTCGATTGCTCTCGTATAACACTTGTTGAAATTGCGAACTGATTGCGCGGTAATCAGCATTGTTGCAATATCTGCTGATCGCTGTACTCCATGGGCAGGCGTGTCTTCGCACGTGACCCGCTTGTTAATTGCTGGTTTATTGGAAAGTGGTAGACGATTATGGCGGCCAATCAGTCGTCAGCGTTTTTAAGTTGTCGCCAAGTCTTCTTAAGTCATCGCGTGATTGCGGTCATCATTCACAAATCCGACGCCTTTGTTTCAAATATTCACCATATGGCTAGTCACATTACTGGTTCATTATTGATCACGGACACGAGCAGTCCGTTCATATATAGACTTCAATAACTTGGGTTAATTCTAGTTAACTCGCCAAATAAACTTTTAGTATTTTCAAGCTCTGCGAATCGCACTTTAGCACTAGTGAAGTTACGCGTGAAAAATCGACACTGCATGCTAATTGGTTTAATTCTTTCAATGGTATCGTTGTTTACAGACCAATAAATGCATCAGTTTCACAACCGAGACTTCGCGTAGGTATTGGCAAAGCTTCTGAGTACCCCTACTTTATATTGAGAAGGTAATGAGTAGTTGTTGACAATGCAGATATGCAAATTCGCCATTGTAAGAGTACACGCATTCATTCGGTTTAACGTGTTTTACACGTGCAATAAAATCACACCATGCATAAATAAGATATTTTTTATCGAAATTCAAAATGGCAGATGATGTTAGAATGGCAACTCGCGCGTTTTTCGTTATCATCTTTGTTCCAAAATGTTTTATGGTATAAAGTAACTCGGTCCAAATGAGATGACACGGTACTGTATTTGTTCAAGTTGAATCCAATCAAAATACAGTATCATCAACCACGAAATGCATTCATATCATGCCATCAAGCACGTTGGCTTTTGGCCATGTTATAACAACTTGCTGAAAATGCGTCTTTGGGTGCATTCACGTTGAGCTTGTTTCCAGTCGCTTAGTGGTAATCGTCTGCAATACCACTAAGCGACATCAGTTTCAAGCGACTGGAAACAAGCTCAACGTGAAAGCAGCCTTTGTCAAGGGTAATGTTGTTCCATTATACAAGCGTTGCTCAAAGAAAGCACGTTTATTAAGCAACTGCTGAAGCAATTTTTGCAAATAGCAGTAAATTAATTTACCGTAAAGTGAGTAGCGCAGAATTGGTGTGATATCTAACTGCTGCACGGTGAGTTTGCAAATCACATTGAGCATAAGGCGCGTGACTCGCCAGTATATTTATCGATGCACCCTTTGAGCTCATCGTTTTACAATTGGAAAAGAACTCATTTCAGTTGTACGCTTTTCAAATTAAAAGCGATTATATTGGTGTTAATCGTGCCACGGCATAAATAAAAGCTACGCGGTTGACCCTCGGCCCAACATGATTGAAATTTCAACTGAAGGGGGGTTGAAAATACACTGGGCTTTTCAGAGCAGTTAAGAAGGGCGAAAGAATGGCCGATTGTATACGATCCAAATTAAAATGACTGCAACTAGAAGTTTCTACGACTCATTAGGCACGTTATTAAAATAAGCTTCCATTCCTAAGTTGCTATATACTTTCTGAATTCTATGGGGGGCCGTGATGTCCTCTTAACCTACACACAATTACTACAGGAGATAACGCTGGTCTGGAATGCAGCCCACAGCCAGATAATAAGAACCTGCATGGCAAAAAAAAAATGAGATTTCTTAATTCTTCGAAATAAAAAGCCTAATGAGAATCAATGTTTGAACCAAAAAAAAAAGTTGAAAATGAGAAAATAAAAAAAATATTGATGGCGTGACATTAGAAGATGAACCCAAATCGATGCCATAATTCAGAGGCGGCGGCGAAAGCAGTCGCCTTAATTGTTACCCTTATTACAAAGCTCGAGACAAACAAAGGTTTCGTTAAGACTTTCTCATGTCTCTTGACCAATACCCCCGAGAAGCATGGTCCGAGTAATGAGAACACTTTGCGATTGCTGGCGTTATTTATTAGTGCGGGTCGAAGTAAAACTGAAAGTTTAATTTCTTAATCCCACCATTACAACTGCTTAGACGTGTTGTTGGGTTTTTCATGCCTATGACTTACGATGATACCAGTATAACGTGACACGTTGACTAATTCATTGTTATTGGCGAGAAATTTGCCGGAGGCAAGTAGGCTACGTGGTATAGAATTAAAGTTTGACCAGTTCGATCAATGACACGAACTAATTGAAATTTTTCAATTTGCTTGCACACATTTTATTATTGTACGGCATGCTAAAAATCAAATTAAATGCAAATTAACTCATTAGACGGTAGATGATGATCAACTGATGACATCTTCAGGTGGTAGAAGTTGTATATTTATATATAAAAGACAAATCGCCTCCATCTTGTTTGTGGCTGGGTTTGTTTGTGTGTCGGGGGCCATTCGAAAAGGACGTTTTCGTCTGGCAACTCGAACCATTTCGAATTGCCCCTTAAGACGCAAAACAGCGTTCTGGGGAAAATTGACCCTCTGGGTGATCTCCAGGGCCATAAAACTGTCAAACCATTTCCCCCCGGGGCAACGCCGGGGCTTTCCGCTAGTACTGTATAATTCAAACGCGATGCAACTTTTTCACTACCAAAATTTCTCTGATAAGACTAATGATGTCTGATTAAAGAAATTCTAGAAATGAAAACGTTGCATCTCGTTTGAATGATAGAACAAGATGACATGATTTTTTAAAGCTTTATTTCAAGGTTTAGTATAAAATTATTACATAATTTTGCCATCATCGATAATGTAATGTTTAAGGCTACCAGTATTTATACGTATAGTTGGTAGGATATCGACATTGCATCGGCTACTTAATCGAGTTTGATGGCTTTAAACTGGATTACATCAGCGTTGCTCTTCAGCATCGTCCATGAGTTGCGTCTCAATTCATGGGCATCCCATTGGCGCAGGGGTCAGCGAATGTTTCATTTTGACTGAAATTTAATAACAGCTCTGTAATTAATCCCTCTGAACGTAGTTTCACCTTCTCATTCGGCGATAGCATCTTCGAAGACGTCAACGTGGAAAGGCTGGCCAATTAATTTGTTACCAATTAAGAAATCACTTGTTAAGTAAAAGATTAGCAGGTGCTTAAAAAGTGAATCCGAAAAGCGAAAGGGAATTTTCGTGGGTACGAACGCAATTATGAGGCGCAATTATCGAAACTGGCCATAATCAATCAGTTCCACATGAATGCACAGAGAGAGCCTCCGAGGAACAAATGGGACCAGTTTCATATTTAATATTCTAGCGATATCTCTGCAAGGCGGCGCCACTAAAAAAGTTGCAAATAATTGGTTTTGTTCCCGCACAAGAGTCGTTCCAATTATGAATCGTGGCAAGGACTGAGAATGTTTATGTTTACCGCAACAACAAAAAAATGGCTTACAAAAACATTTTAAGTCCTGTGGAATGCCACATACATGGAACGATTCTGTATCCCATCGTTGAAATAGTAAATGAGATAATTCTACTGAGTGGAACCTCATTATGAAGAACTCTTTTTAAACTTATTTCTGACAGTACGAACTCAGTTTTAGTTCATGTCCTAAGGGAAGGAGCACGGTGAACGCTTGCTTTCGGCGCGCTTGTTTCAGCTTCTGTCCTGCTTGTTTTCAGATTCTTGTTTCCAGGTTTGGGGCGCACAATGAACGCTGATATCCGCGTGATGGTCAGTGTGCTTGGTGTCGCCACAGCATGCGTTGTGATAGGTCGGTACATATACTGTAGGCGGCATACAATCGTGTATATGTGCATGGCTACACTTGACCAAAAGTGATCCGTGTGCCACTCTATGGGTAAGAGCACGTTGATACTTATCAGTGTTCTTGAAAATCAGTGTCGCCTAGTGGTAAGGGTCTGCAATGCCACTACGCGACACAGGTTCGAAATAAGTATATTAAGGACACTTGATACCCAAAGTCTTACAAGCCTGCTTTCCAATTTCCAAACAAGAATGTTGAGCACATTTTTGAAAGCTTGTTACATAAGAACGCATGCCGCATTCTTATCCCGCTGGTTGGCGCTAGTGTACGCCGTGTGGCAAGCGACTGGAAAAACTTCACCCTGCTCGTACCCTAAGGTACGGACGAATAATGTTCATTTCTTCCTTCAAGACATCCCTAATTCGGATGTTGGAAATTTTCGGCTAGAATAAGTGCGTAATTTTTGAGTTCCCAAGTATTCCCTCAATGTTTCGTTAAAACGAAATTCAGACAATATGAAAAAAAAGCATGTTGTAACGGGTAGATTCCCCTATAAAAATCGTAGCATCTTCCCATTCATGTTCGTGGTAATCAAAATTTCGATGACATTTTGGTTCTTAGTGTTGAAGTCATGTTTGGTCTGACTTCTGATAATACGAACTACGGTTAAAACGAACGGATTCTGACGTTTCTTGAGATTCGTTTTAACTTAGTTCGACTGTATCACATTCGATGAATTTTTGTTTTGCAAATATCCACAACATAGCCAGACAAACAACGAAAAAAACCGCTTAGACCGCATTCGTACTCAGACATTTCGGTGGCTTTTGGATGAATGGCCGAAAAGCGAGCCAGCGTTTAATAAGAAAAGGATGAGCGCAACTGATTTTTTTCTCTTTTCCCCCATCTGTCACGATTAAGGTTGGAGGAACCACAAAGGATTAAATTACACGTATGAAAATCATACACGGCCATTCGAAGAAAGGAATAAAAAGTCGATTTGTTATTATTTAAGTAGCCGAGCGTAATCTTAGAATAGCAATTTGCTGTAGGCCAGCAGCACCTCCTCGGTGGGCCATCAACCCTCGTCGTTGGGTGCGAAACCCCCGAATCATGGCCATGTGTCCCCCGTCCTCCGTGTCCATGGCAACTACCCCCGAGATTGCCCTCCAATCACGAGGGCCCCCGTCTCGCACCCTCGTGTATCGGATATTTCCCCCAATGACCCTGGCCCTGCTCAAAAGGCAGAAAAAACACACGCCCCGCAATGACGCAATCCTCATCCGAAATGCACACGTGCAACCTCAAATAATTCCTTTGTTTGGTGACCCCTGGTCCGTGCAATACTCTCCCACCAACAAAATTAAAACACTGTCATCTCTCTCCAATGGCTACGGGTTTTTTATGTCTGGTAGCACCCCCCTATACCCCTCTCTAGGTTCATAGCGCAGTGAATAAAACTGATTTCGAGGGAGCGCTGGTTTCGCCCCCACCAGCAATCCTCATTGCCCACCCCCCCACATCCCCCCCACCAGCGCTGAGAGAAGTTTTGCATAGATTATCCCACTTTCGAACAACAATAAACGGAACCGGAATTTCAACTTTCCATCTCGAAAACGCGTATTATCAACGGCATTCCATTGGCTAAGGTGTTGCTGCGGGCCTCCACCTGATCCCTACCAGAATCCAGCGCACATGGCCATTGTCAGTGACACACATTTGGGCAAATGGGAATAATCGTCGCGATGAAAACGAGTTGAGAAAGTGCTCGGGTTATCTGGAACTTGGGGGGCAAAATATTTAGCATGAACCGTTTGACCCTGATTCGGCCCGATTAGGCACTGGAACCAGTTGCCCGATCAAGAGAATTGCCCCAAAACGGAACCTCAGCTCCGGTTGAGCACTGTGTGAAACCAGAGCAAGCGCTCCTCCGCCACCCTCGCAAATCCTACCGATGGGGCCGCATTTTGGGATCGGGGTTAAGCCCACCAATTGGGCGAAGTTATGTGCGGTGATCAGTCACCTCGGTTTTAGAGCAGGCAATACCAGTTCCAACTTGAGTTTCTGAAAGCTGTGAAATTTATATGGCAGTCAAGGATGAAGCACAATGCAACGATTGTTTTGCTGTCGTGATGACTGCCACCTATGCAGGACTATCAAAAATGCCTTTGTCGAGTTCTGCTTTGGATCCTTGCCATTCTTGGAAACGAGAGTTTTTCAAAGTGTGTTTTTTCTAAGAAAGATGCCATTGCGGTGCTTGCTGAATTGCTAAACAGGCAGGCAACGGCATACAGAGTATACATGCACAAAAACTTAATGCCAGCAAGGATATTAATGGCTTTTAATTTTCTTCTCTTGCTGGGTACATGTCACGTGATTTGACTTCCTTAGTAGGACAGCATCATTTGCAACATGATGGCAACATTAGTATTCCGTAAAGATTGTGGATGTTTACAGAAGCCATGACCAGAAAGATGTGGTCCAAGTTGTTAGTCTTTCGAGTAGATCGCTGATAATATTGTGAAATGGGGAATTCCCACTTCTAAATGCCAAGGCGAGTGATGATTCCACCATGCATGAAAGGGAATTTCCGTCCCAGAACGTCTTCCCATCGAAAAGTGGAAAATTTGCATGACAAAGTGTCTAGCATCTATACAGGCAAGTTTGGCACGAGTCTCGTTTTCTTGATCCTGTTTCAATGATTTTATCTGGATCTTCAATCTGATCAATCAAAAACAGAATGATATTGCATCAGCCTGTTTAAAACTTGGGAAAACCCTGTTGTTTAACCGGATTCTCTGATGTGATGTCAGCCGCAGTGAGGCTCATGTTCGCTGTCGTTTTAGTCATTGTCCCGAAATTAGCAAAATGCATCAGGCTTACACCATTTTTGTTTTAACTTCTCTTTCATGGTCTTTGGAAATGATTGAACAGTTCTAAAGAAATCCTGTCGCCAATTAAAAAAAAGATATAATCAATTGTTTCTGTCTTCTGTGTCATGTTATCCTAACCCTTTAACCTGAAGCTCTGATGACCATCACTGGCCTTAAGCTTCATCTTGTAAAATTACTGAATTACAATGTACATGTATATACTCAATCCCAACTCAAACACAACTCATCATTTTTTTTAAATTTTGAGATAACGCACATTTTAATGCATGGTAAAATTAAGTAGCAATACTATCATTTAACCAATACTTTAAAGTTATCTGCTGTATGAAAGCTGCTCAAAATTGTTTCGCGAGTTTGCGTTATGTAAACATTTGGCAACTTGATCGAATTAAGCGATGAGATGATCCAATATATAGGAAAGTATAGGAAAAAATCCGTTCCAAATGTTTTGATCAAATAAAATGACTGATCGGATTAAGCATGATCGAATTAGGCGGCAAAATAATTCCGCCCGCCCCTTAAAAATTGAAAATTCGGTTTAACAATATTTATGAAATAAAAAAAAAGTCCCGCTCACCCCACTATACTGAGCTATTTTTAGTACGTTAAATGAGGAATCAATTTCCAATGGCCTTAAGTTTAGACAAACATTTAGACGAAATTGCCATTCTAAGAACGACCCTGTTCTAAGTGTTAATTAACTACATTACTTCCCCCCATTAGCCTAATGATCAACTTCTGTTCTAAATCGAATGCTGCTCCAATTATGAAATTCAACCCGTTTTTTTCCGTTGCCATAGTGTTACCTAATCAACGGAAGTGCTACGTCTATTGACAAAGCCTGCCTTTTGTCACTACACGAACATTTCACACATGTTTCGACGAAATTACCATTGAAAAGCGAGACTTTTCAAAGTGTTTAAACCGTACACTTCCCTCATTAGCTCGACGATCAACTTCTTTTCTGAAGTACATGTTGCTCAATATCATGAAATTCCAACGGCCTCCGCGTTGCCATGGTGTTATCCAATCAACGGAAGTGGCGCTGCAGCCTAAGGACAAAGCACGTCTTTTGTCACAACATGTACACGCACATCCCTCGTGTTTGTTTCCCATCGATATAGATGGTAGAATTGACGGGAAAAAAACATTTCACGTGGATTACATCCTGAGTGGGGGTAGGGGATATTGAGAGGAGGGGGATGAAGAACGCCTTCTATAAAAGAGGGTAATTTTCAAATCATCTAAACTCTTTCTCTCTCTCGCTCTCGTTAGATTGATTAGAGCAAAGAAAAGCTATATCATTTGAACGATCGCGTGGGTAATCCAGCGCCATTTACCCCTAGCTCTTGTCTAACTTATGCTTCCTATCCCCGAACTGAAGGCAGTGGAACATCCCCGGCGTTTAGAACGAGGATTGGACTAATGCGGAATGTTTCTATGGTAACATTAAATGAGATTTCCGATTCGCGTAGACAAGAATTGAAGAGAAGAAAGAAAAAAAGTTGGAGGAGGAGGAGAAGGACGGAATGAAAAATGATGGTTCAAATGCTCGTGGAAGTTGAGGATGAGGCAGGCGGGTTGAAGAAGCAAATTCTGTTTGAATAGTCGAGGAAATCCCAGGCAGTTTACGCCGCATATGCCTTTTTATGCACGCTGTTGCTAATCCCTTTTCTATTCCTAACTGCGGCGAAATGAGTGCCCGTGCCATGCATGGACTGATGCGAGGAAAATCGAAAAGATGTTCCCATCTTTTTTGACGAACTCGGTGGAAATTAGAGTAGCCCTACTATTGTTGGTTGTGAACTTGTAGCGACAGTTAGGTTGGTTGGTTGGTTCGTGGATTTTTAACGTTGGCCTATTTCTGCACACGAGGGTAAACACCAACGCCAGGGGATGTGGCAGCGTCACCTACCTCGGAATTTTGCCTACGAGGGGGGACTTCCACCCCCACATGAGGGATCTTTAACGCGCAGAGATCAAACGGGATCTACACGGGGCCTCGGTTTAAACTCTCATCCGAAAGAGCCGCCACTTGGAGAATTTTGCACATCCTCAAAATTTTCACTGACCTCGACCAGGGAGCGAACCCTGCTAGTTAGGATCGAGGATCGAGTAGTTAGGATTCCACACCAGCAGTTGTGGCAGCAGCTAAGCGGTAGCCAATTGGAATGCCGGATTTTGTGCGACCTAGATGCAAACGCACCTGAAGGCATTCTTATTGGTTTCCAAATAGCTACTGCTGCAACTGCGGGTGTGGAACTACATTCTTGAGTTCCCCTATTAAGTCGGCAGAAGCGGATGACATTTCGCGAGAACACGTACTGTCGGCGAGCATTCTGTGTTTTGCAGATTTCAATGAACAATTTGGCGACAGAAATTCCAAATATACGTTTCTCAAACACTGGTCTGATATTTGATTCGATGGCAATCAAATAGAATTGCCCCAAATATCTGGCAACAAGTTGGGGATAAGACGAGCTGTAGCAGAGACGCAGAAGTCGAGATGCCAGAAGCTATGCAGCGCCTTCTCGTTAATATGCTGTGGACACTAGCAAACGAATGCATTTAAAACAACTGTATACCGTACATGATTGCACACTGTGGTAGAACATGTATCTTATTGGGTCCACGACTCCATATAGAGCGCGTTATATGACAACATAGGCGATATGATATACAGTGAAACCTGGAAAAGTGACCACCTGTTATGTTGACCACTTTTAGTATGTTGTTTTTCTAGCGTACATTTCCTTCATAAAAATTCTCTGTATAGTGACCAGTGACCACCTGTCTATTGTGTATAGTGACCAGTGTGTGCTGTCTTTGTGGCAATTTTTACATTGCCAATGTACCTTAAAAAGTGACCCGATAACAGATGAGTCACGTTACATCTTTTTTTAACCCTTGGACATGATCTTCTGTGCTTTTTTACTACGTGTATAAGTGCAGTGTACATGTTCATTATTTTAATTTAATTCAGGCATTCTTTGTACAGTGACCACCTGTGT
>JAQGBX010007190.1:0-11674 GCA_034698745.1 Megaphyllum sjaelandicum | reverse complement strand
TGTGTTATCATACCAGTCTACAAAAACATCACGGTTCATCCATGCCCTAGGTTGGTTTTTGTAAACAAGAGGGATTTTTGCGTTTTTGAATTAATTTTGAATTAATTTTACCAATTAAGGTATAGGCCTGCGCCAGCCAAAAAACGCACCGTCTGGTCGGCAAAAGCCACGTGCTGATGATCTCATATAATAGAGGTTGTACTGTTGGCCCTATTATAATCGAATTAAATAAGCGATGAATGTCAAAAAACACGCTAAAACATGTAAAAGATAAAACTTCGGTAAACAAAATCTCTTTGGTGTTCGATAATTTTTAAACATCATTCTGGACACAATTCATGAAGCTAGAAGTCCTAAGGGCTCGCATTCGTTGGTACTTATAATTTAAAAAATTAAATTACCGCCCACTAGCGTCAACTACCGGGCAAACAATTGGTAATGCATATGCATATTGGCGCTAGTGGGCGGTAATTTAATTTTTTTAAATTATAAGTACCAACGAATGCGAGCCCTAACACTTCTATCCTGTAACGCTTTATACTGTAGTCAAAAAAATATATAATCTCGAAAACGGGATTTTCGATGTTACATCAATTGAAAAGCATATTCCTTCAAAACTATCGTGTCCCACGTTTGCTTCAGTTCGCGGCAATGACAAGTGCAGGGGTTTCCGTATAATCCCCCAAAACCAGCTTCGGAGTCCAAAAATAGCGGCATTCGAACACCCCCACTACTTAAGCTTTCGCCCACCAGGGGACCAGCATGATTCCAGTTGGTATGGACTCGAATAGGGACAGGGTCATCGATAATAAGTATTAGCTGGCCGAACATTAAACTTCGGATTTTTAAGCCATTGCCGGACTGAATGGAAGGCAGCGGGCGCCCCCTGTCGAGGGGTCGCCATTTATTCTCCAGCCATAAATGCAGGAAGGAAATTTCCGGCAGTGGACACGACGAGCCCTGGCTGGCTTCACGCTCGCAATTCGCTAATATATCCGTGCTTAATTAATGCACCGCCTAATCCCCTCGTGGCTACAATTACCAGAGAAAAGGAACATTTCCAGGAAACATTCAACCAGGTTTTATGGGGCTAACACCCAGGGCGACAGTGTTTACATTTAGTTGAAATGCAGTCAACGTTGGTGCAATTCCCCGATATTAAGCGACGCTTTGCCATTGTGCGCCATGGCATGGCTGACACAGTGGATGTACGGCGCGGACCGGCTTATGTGCACTATTTACGCCAATTGTTATTTGTTACAATTCCAGGCTTAAATTTAATTGCCTATGTAAATAATTCGCCAAAATCGGCTAGGAATGAAATGAAATTGGAGTTGGGAATTTCAGCGTCTGTCAGGATGGAACATTAAACTTTTGGACGAGAGCCTATAAAGCAATAAATTGTTCACTGCATGTCAGCGTTTACCAACAGAGACGTAAATGTATATACAGTTGAAAGCCGCTTAATTCGATCACGTTATATCCAGCTATTTTGATCGAAACAGGTGGTGAATTTCAAAAAACACGGCAAACATTGTCATTATCAAAATTTTGTTTCATGATATTTTTTTTTGTTAAGTTATAAGTAGCGTTTGATGATGCCTGCTTGCTGCAACAGCTGAAATTTAATTTCCTAATGCCTGGTGCATTAAATGCATGCTTACATACACGCTTGTATGTTGTCTAAAAGTATCTGTGCTTGTATGAAAGTTGCTCAAAATTGTTTCGCGCTTTTCAGTTATGTAGACATGTGACAATTCGATCGAATTAAGCGATGAGATGACCCCATTAACCGGTTTTTTAAACATAGGGTAGTATTGGAAAAAATTCGTTCTGAAGGTTTTGATCGAATAAAATGGCTGATCGAATTAAGCGGCTTTTATTTAATTATATTGTGATGACATTGTGATCAAAAATAACGCTCTTTCATTAAATCGTCCAATGTCAGCCAAGTAATACAGCCATCTACGTAAAATTTTATTGATGTGAGTCAATTCTAGTCAAGTATGAATTATAATTTGTAATGAAAATCAAATGAAGAAATCGGCACGCGCAGATAAGTTTTGATCAGAACTGAAAATATCGAAACATTTGCATTTGATTTACAAGTACAGTGAAGTACTTGTACCTTAATTGTACTGATCTCCTCAATTGGGTCTTCATATTTCCTCATGTGTTGAGAAAAATTTCCATCGCAAATTTGTTTCCAGATACATTTCCGAATATAAAATGATCCTATTCTAAGCAAGTTATTTTCGGAAAGGAACTGACGTCATAGGTTTTACAGTCATGCCCCAAAAGTTTATTTCTGTTAGATAGCCAATCAGGAAAGACGTACGTCACAGGATGGAATAAAAGCAATGCTGTCAAGTTACCCACATTTCCCTTTGAAGAAGTGCTGTCAAATGATGCATATACATGTAGGTTAGTGTATGGATATATTCTGAAAGTCTCGTTTCGTGTGTGCAGCAGCAAGAAATTGTTTCAGTTGAAATAACTTTCCCGCAATTTATTTCCAGATATAACTTTCCTATAGTGTGTGGCGCTTAAAACAACACCACGTATAACCAAGTCGTACTAGGCTGCGCATTCTCTAAGACCTTTTTTTTCAAAACTTATTCACGAAAGATAACGCATCTTTTTTCTCGTTAAAAACATGGTCACGTTTTAAGATTTAAAAGGGGAGCATGCAAACTGCATCTCCCTCATTTTATTTCGTCAAAAGATATGCTTTTGCATCCATAGCTAAAACAATTCTGCGGTGCAATCTACGCCAACGCATACTTGGAATGAAATCTTCCTAGATGCTTGTTTTTTTACTGAAATTAAAAAGCCCAGGCGGTTTTTTTAGTATGGCAGATTTAAAAAGATGCCATTCCCATATGCATAAAGAGAGAGCGTCGCATATATAATGGTGTAATACGAGCGTCAATCGCTATAAAAGATAACAACCTTATCGTTATTATTATCATTGTCGTTTCCACACACACACACACATACACTTGCACGCAGCCACATATTACTAAATCGACGCCCATAGACTTCCAAACACGACAGTAGGATAGTAATATATCCAAAAGAGGGAGGGGAAATCCACCCCTGAATTTCATATCCCATAAAGAACGGATCATCTGCATAGGGACATTTGCTCTAATAGACCATAACGTCTATCTTGGGCTCGTATGACATCGATGAATAAAAAAAAGAAGAAAAAAATTAGAAAAACGGATATGAGAGGGGATATTACGCGTTATGTGGCGTTTTCATGAAAAAATATATGCCTATCTCAACTGAGAGAGAAAGAAAAAACAAGTATAAACCCCTAATGAAACGAGAAAGTCGAAAAACGAAACCAGGACAAGCAGGGAAACAATTCAAAAAAATTTCATATACTCTAAGATGATACGGTGTAAACTCTCATGTTCAACAATGAAGTAATATGTCTGCTATCTTGGCACAAAATGAAATTCGGTCATATTGGAAAATAGAATTTAACTGTTGTTCAACAAATTGTTGCGAGAAAAGTTTACAAAAAATATCCAGCATTTTGCAAATGTTGAAAATGCTTATTTAGGAGTGTGCTGTTCCAATCACTTCGGTATTCAATTATTTTTCGGATAGTTGTCCTATAAAAGAACATACACCAGTGATATAAATTGTATTTCATCTTTTATATTAGAATCATTATCTTCATCATTAACCAATGACTAAAAGTCGTTGGTGTCATAGACCGGAGCCGATGATGCTCCAGCAGCAGATTCCCATCGTGTAGTCGGTTTTGGCCAAACCCTTCCCATTAACCCGTGCTTGTGACCGGCAACAACAGCGAAATACTTCACTATACGTGACTGGGAAGCACCTAATTAACCTAAACAAGGACGGGATGATAAAGGAAAAGGGTAATAGCCGAATTAATCGACTGTTCCAAACATTCGTCATGGGGGATTTACATAAAAACCACAATCGGGATAGCCGACCTGGCTCTGTTCTACATTTTATTTATTTTGGAAAAAAGTAAGCCCAAAAAATTGGAAAATATATATATATATATATATATATATATATGTATATACAGTATTATATCCTTAAATTGTTAACAACTGCATATGTATTCCACAAATCAGTTTTTAAATCATCAAAGGCAATATTTCCATGCAATTTTTCGCATTTTCTGCCCATCTCTTAATTTGTTTAGTAGATGTCCTGAAACCTGGTCAAATCTCATTTCGCATCTATAGCAATCTCCTGAAACTGATCCATAAAGTATCGCAGATGTTGATCTTTAAAAAAAAGCAGCAGAATTATATGCAGAAAGTGCACTCATAGTCCCAATTTTTGCACATCGTGCTAAATTAAGGCTGGCTCCAGAACAAACTGCAGTCAATATGAAGCAGCAATCGACTCGTGTTCACCAACCTTTTGATATGTTTTACTGCCAAGCACTAACAAATGACATCCACCCTCCGATTCGTCACACGACACGAATCAATTAAATCAATTATGAAAGGAGTGAATGGGTTCTGCTCTTTTGTAAGTGAATGCGTGCGTGTACGAGTCGATTTATTTCCGAACAGACAACTAGACTTCTCGTTAACGCCGTCATGAAAGAGAATCAATCCTTTGGTGTACGTAGCTACTAGCTAGGATAAAATCGCCAAACCAAGAACAACGTGGCTAACTAGAGCCCCTTGAAGTGGGCCACCACACAATGCATTCAAGGGGGGGCCATCCATAGGCCGCGCCCACGTATTAAAATTTCAAGCGAATCTTTTATATAGCCAATTTAGCGTCCACTTAGAATACCGAAAGAACACGCCATGCGCCTTGATTAACAATAAAATGCAAATTAGCAGTTTTGTGCATTTTTAATTTTTCTACCCTATAACGAATTTGTTGCTTAAGTTTGGCTAATTCGTTTTCTGGGACGGAGAGCGGTGGGAACTATCATATCCGCCTCCACAAAAGCTTGACCATGTAAAGACATTTTTGGTTGGACGTCATCTGCTACTTCATTGTTTTCAAAGATATTCGTCGAAATTGACTATATTTTCTAATTTGTTGTACATGTTTCAGTATTTTTGCATAATGTGAGGAATAATAAACACTCGATTTTATAATCTGTTTTTAACCAGCTCCCTTGTTGGTGGCAGCGGAGCACAGGGTGCACCCATTTCTGTGAAGTATGCACCATTTCCGAGCCGAGTGGAACGGGTGCAGAAACGTGCCCCCGGTGCAAATTCACCATTACTATGCCCCTAAACACCCCCGTGATGCCAAATTCTGAATGCACAATTGCATGTAGGCCTACGCGCTATTTTTGTAATAAAATTGAAAATAGGACGCCCCTCATTAACACATCGGAAATGTCTCTATTATGAACTCCCTCAATCATGGGCAAACAAATTAATGCACATAAGCTCGAGTTTAGCATACATGTAAATGCATGTGCATATTGAATTTGGAAGCAGAAAGCCATCAATCATTGAGGCACAAAGAACTTAATCCCCATTGTCATGAATATATAGCGCACGGACTATTAAAATATTTCACAACATAGAAACTACATGTATATACTGACGCTTTGATATTGGGAAAACTTGAATTTTATCATTCTTAAGAGCTTTTCATCGAGTTATCAGAAAACGAAAAAACCTTGTTTATAGTTTTTTCGAGTATTATTTTTTATATCCATATACATGTACATGCAATGTCATAGTGGGTTTTTCTCAATTTGCAGGCGTACATGTTTCGTGCATTAATTTCCGATCAACCTACATGTTTTCAAATTTGTAATAACGTTGTACCAATTATGTGTAAATTGCCATTTTGTGATAAAAGGCTACGATATCCGATCGTCGCTAGTTATGGGCAACGTGAATCAATTTTGCCTATCGGACAAACAGGATAAACACGGAAAATAGATCGAGATTAATTTCCAAATTTCGCGATACAGTTCAGTGTGCGTAGCCATGATTTCCTTTGTCAAATATTTAACACCGAATGCAATATTTTGTGGGAAACAATTCAGGTTGGATATCGGTTGCCACAGTGAAAGATGGAAAAAAACCTCCTTTTTTATGATGCAAAATCTATTCTCCCACGCATTTATAACAGCTGTAGCCGATAAATAATTTACGGGGCATCTACACTAAGTACGTGAAGTAATACAATGCCACAAACATGAATGAAATTTCACACTAGCAAATCAGAATTTACACTGTAGCCCGTAGGGGGAACTCTTGTTTAGCCAAAATGAAAGCAAAAGTCAAAACAGCCAGTCAAAAAAGAAGTTCCCGAAAATCACAAATGTGCTGAGTGCTGTGAAGGCAAATTTCAAGTGGCTAACCCGCGCCATTGATGTAAATTTACATTAAAGCGAAACGTACAGTGTAGAACATAGATTAAAAACACGAGTTGTTCTTTAGAACACAAAACCACATTATACATGTAGGCTACATGCATGTTTGGGTGTTTTAAGATATTCAAAAATAACCATTCGAAACTATTGTTAAAAAATGTCAACTTTCAAAACTTTTTGGAGCAAATGTTTCTTTGTTTATCCAAGAAACAAAGCACAGCCCCGGCTTTGCCCGGGCTGTACTTACCGTACTACCGGTACTAAACAAGACGAAGACCATTTTTCACTAAAATTTTATGTTAAATCCATAAGTTTATCTTGTTGTTCGAAATGTCCGAAATCATAGCCACGCTTTCAACTCGAAAGGTATTTATTTCGAAAGGGGTGGTTGTTGCACAGTTCAATGACTGCTATGATGAAACATCTGCAAATGATGAAATATGTTTGTCCTGTTAGTCCTCCAACCATGTTATACAATAGAATACAATAGATTCAGTGACTCCTTCGCTTCCACATGTACGCGTAGGCCATATAAAAGCTGCCTGTCGATGACAGTACAGTTATAACATTTCACATCAGACGAAGACGATCTCTAGAAAAAAGAATTCGAATCGACAACTGTTGGTAAGTCTTAAACTTTCCAGTTCATTTAAAATATTCGAGTTTTGCATGACCTGAGCTTCATTTGAAACTCGTGCATGATCAAAAACATTGTTTGTAACACCTTTCGTAGTGAATATTAGACGATGCCAGTGTTAAGACATGTTTAGGCACACAACATTTATGGCCTTTCCCTACGGCATCTGGGCATCAGCATTAGTGAGCTAATTAAGTTATAACATTTACTATTTTGACGTAGATTTAAATGGCAAATATACGAATTGGAAATGCAATTCCCTCCATCCTTCATAGTATCGTAATTAAATCAACGGAAAAAATTAACACACGGATATTGCATGGTATTGTAAATAAAACAATAGTTAAAAATAAACACAAGGCTATTATTTTCATGTAGGCCTAAATGGTATATTTCGTTGAATCTAAATTGTTTTAAAATGTTAAATTGTAATATGGATAATAAATGCATGCTTAATATGGATATATGTTTTAAAATGCCTAAACATAATATCTCAATTAATTTAAAACATGCTAAAAGAGTATTAATCTGCATAGTAGCAATCTGCGCATGCCCAGACCGAAAGTGGGTCCTAGAATGTTGTGGTGACTAAAAAATGTCTCGGCAATAGAACAACTGAAGTATGTTAGTTTTCTCGAAATGTGCATCACTTCACATTAGTTTCTATTCTTTTCTAGAACTTCTTAATCTTCCAAAATGGCCGCCAAATTCTTGACCCATTTCATACTTCTTGTTGGGTTTTTCGCCATTTGTTTGTTGGCCCAGGAAGCTCCGCCAGTAACTTGCACCATTCCATACGAATCTGGACCGGATGCAAATTTGGAATTGTTAGCTGACCCCAAAGATTGCTCACGTTACTACTCTTGTTCAAATGGAGTGCCGGTGTCAATGCCGTGCCCTGAAGGGTTACACTTCAATGTCAAGCTGCAGGTCTGCGACTACCCCTATCGTGCTGGATGCATTCTTTCCCCATAAGGAGGTGGCTCTGCTTCAGAAGAAGACCTCTAGAAAAACCCGAATGAACTGTCCATGCAGCTCTCATGCGATGTAAATGAAGACAACCAGATTTATAATATTAAATTAGACTTTATATAATTTTAGACAAATATAGATGTTTAGGAATCCTATTAAATATTTTCAATATTTTTCCCCTTAGAATTAACGAAGGGAAACGACTAGGAATTGAGAACATCACATTTTTTTAAAAAAAATTCTCAGCATGTTAATTTTAAATAATTGAAAAATTATTTTTTCATAGCTGTTGCAAATTTAAAATGAGTTTTTCCGCCCATGTAAGAAATTAAAAGTAGAATGAATTATTTGTACGGAAGTATGTTTTTTTTTAGCATAAAACATGACTCTTCCAAACCAGAATATTTTTTTTCCAAATCCTGTCATGACTTGTATCAATGTGTTGCATGCAACTTGTGCCAATTCGAAAGCCACCCATGTCAGAAATAAGTCCAATTTGTTCTCAAATTTGGTTTTTTGTTTAAAAAAAATTGTAATTTAAAAGTATCTTTGTCTGAATTATGCTTGTGCGTTTTTAATTATAGCAACTTGAAAAGTGTGACATCAATAAAATTCCTAAAATGGTTAAATGTTTATCTATAGTTCCTTTCAGTCGCTATCAAAAATCTGATTTGTAAAAGAAAATAGGAGAAACGCCTGTTTCCTTTTACAATTCAGATTTTCTACAGAAGTAAGCCTACACAACAAAAAGGATAATTTTAAGAAAACTAGACTACATTTTGGAGATTTTATTACAAATAATCACAATTCGTGAATGTATAAGCTAGCGATAGAAAAACTAAACTAAAAAAATAACATTGGGGACAAGTCAATTTTCTTGAACTTTGATGAACCAACCAAATATTGAAATACTTGTTTTTACAACCAACCATGATCCAACTTTAAGGTTTAACTATGGTTATTTGAGGGGTGTTAAAACAGCATGGTATCTGTCTTCAGTTAAGATGGAAATACCAAATTCACCAGTTGGCCGATCATCTAAGTATTTTTCTCAGAATCTCTGTCAGGGAAATGTTGCTTTAGCATTTCCACCCGATAGTGATTATTTGTAAGAGCCTCTGTGCAATATAATACATCTAACAGATAATCAAATTTAACAAGCATTCCTGTTTGCAAGAAATTACAAATGTCAGTGTATATGTATTTCATAATAAAGGTTATGAGGAAAACTGCCACATGTTGCCATTTCACAAATTTGGAGCTGATCGGTTTGTTTTAAGTTTTACTTTGAAACAAATCAGCGTGGCCATTCAATTAAAAACTTATGTTTACAAATATGAACTTTGCCATGGAAGGTATTGTTTCTAATTTTCATCGACGAATCAGAAATTCAACTGAAACGTGCAATATGCTTCGTGAAAGTTGTAATTATTTTCCTTTGACATGGCTATTGTTCGTTAGTTAACTAATAACCCTTCTGAGACCTGTGTTAATCAAATTCACTACTGCGGTGCTCAACATAATAGGCACCGCAAATGCAACTAAATTTTTAACTTTTTCAACTTGATGGTAAGTTGTGTATTTTTTTTTATATTCTAATGGACTAATGTGCTGTATTAGGTGTACATGTTTGGACACGTATAGTTTCTGCAAAATTCCTGCAAAAAACCTTATACTCCCGCAAATTTGATTTAGTGCATGAATGTTCAATCCATGAAAAGTTGGAAGGCGCTTAACCCCTCTCATGAATTTAGGTATTTTTTTGTTATATACATTTTCTTATCCCCATCACCAGAACTGGTTACTGCAACATGTATTCGGCAGTAATAGTTGCCATCGCGCTGCTGACCATTCCTATGGGTATCCTCAGCCTTGAAGTGACCAGCGCCAAAATCTACATGTATGACGCTGAACACATCACGAACATCACTTGCCCATCTTTCGGAATCACACATAAGGCTCATCCTTACCAATGCAGTGCCTATTTCAAGTGCGTCGATGGCATTGCATACCTAAAACATTGCTATTTTAGGATGCAATTCAATGATCGTACATATAAATGCGATCCAGCTGAGGTTGTCCAGTGCCACGAGAGACGTTCTTCTTCCAGTTTAAGCGAATCCAACAGTCAAGAGTCTGGTGAAAATGCTCCCTCATCCAAAGCGGATGAGCAGCACCTTTCCCCCTCTGAGCATCCTTCTACTCTGGATGAACAATATCCTTCCACCTCCGAGATTACATCTACTCTAAATGAACAGAATCCTTCCCTTTCTGAAACTCCATCTACTCTGGATAAACAACACCCTTCTCCCTTTGAAATTCCATCTACTCTGGTTGAGCAACATCCTTCCCCTTCTGTGTTATCTTCTACTCCGAATAAGACGAATCCTACCGTTTCGGAAACGCCATCTTCTCTGGATGAACAACGGACTTCTATCTCTGAAATCCCTACTACTCTGGATGAACAACGGACTTCTATCTCTGAAATCCCTACTACTCTGGATGAGCCATTTTCTTCCTATTCTGAGTCTCTTATTCCGGATGAGCACTATATTTCCCCATCTGAGCATCTGAATTTGCAGCACCATTTCCCTTCCGAGACTCTGTCTACTCTGAATGAGCAACATTCTTCCCCTTCTGAGATTCCATTTCCTCTTGAAGAACCGCGTCCTTTCCCCTCTGAGTCTCTTACTCTAGATGAGCACCACACTTCCCCGTCTGAGTCTCATTCTACTCCGAATTTGCAGCACCATTTCCCTTCCGAGACTCAATCTACTCTGAATGAACAACATTTTTCCTCCTCTGAGATTCCATTTCCTCTTGAAGAGCAGAACCCCTTCCCTTCTAAGTCTCCTACTCTGGAAAAGCAGCACTTAAAATTTTCAATTGCCGAGCTCCCCCCTTCAGTTTCATCTTCTGAACACGGCCCTACTTCAGCACATGAATATCAACCACCTTTATCTTCTCTACACCCTCTAACTTCACAGCGTGAGTACCCTTCCCATTCACTGCATGAGCACATTTTACTTTCATCGCATATAAGCGATGATTGTAATTCATCAATAACTACTGAATGCATTACCCGTTCTTTTCTAAATGATTCTCTTTCTCCTCGTGTTTTTAAGTACCATTCACGTTCGACCACTAAGTACCATCCACACCCTCCCACAAAATATCCACCACACTCGCCCCATAAGTACCGTCCGCATCCGCCCACAAAGTACCCTCCGCACCGGCCCACGAAGTACCCTACAAACCCGCCCACAAAGTACCCTCCGCATCCGCCCACGAAGTACCCTCCGCACCCGCACACGAAGTACCCTCCGCACCCGCACACGAAGTACCCTACAAACCCGCCCACAAAGTACCCTCCGCACCCGCACACTAAGAACCCTCCGCCCCCGCCTCCGAAATACCCTCCGCCCCCGCCTCCGAAATACCCTCCGCATCCGCCCACGAAGTACCCTCCGCACCCGCACACGAAGTACCCTCCAAACCCGCTCACAAAGTACCCTCCGCACCTGCCCACTAAGAACCCTCCGCCCCCGCCCCCGAAATACCCTCCGCACCCGCACACGAAGTACCCTACAAACCCGCCCATAAAGTACCCTCCGCACCCGCACACTAAGAACCCTCCGCATCCGCCCACGAAGTACCCTCCGCACCCGCACACGAAGTACCCTCCAAACCCGCTCACAAAGTACCCT
>JAQGBX010007189.1:0-11675 GCA_034698745.1 Megaphyllum sjaelandicum | reverse complement strand
AATTTAACAATGATGACTAAGTCGCAAATAATGTAGGAGCTTTATCCTAAAAATGGGCTTGACCCCCCTACCATATGTCATTTAGTTGCTGACTGTAGGGTACTGAGTTGAATTGAATTGAATTGAACTTGGAGATATGTTTCCATAAACCATTTTTTCACAAGATCGATGCACGTATACGTGTATATTCCAGTTTTTAAGAAAAGTAATTAATTTTAGAGATTTTCATAAAAAACAGTTATTGCCATATTACTTTTTTGATCCACTGTAAACATCCTAGTGATAACATTTGTTACCAGCGGTAAAACCCGGCCTTTCTCGGGTAAAAATTGTGTTATGATTTCCTGATCCCTATAATGCGATCAAGAGTTAGATTTAGCTGTCCTTTAATTGGCTCCAAAAGATGGCGCTATATGACCTGGACGATACATCCCGGATGGGGGACGGGAAACCTGTTTGACGGTTTTACGGTCCAGGGCAAATTAGAGAAGATTTATGGCCTTGTTATTCCCCACGGAGTTCGCGCTCCTGGGATGTGTGTCACGAACGGCCAATCGTACGGAATTGCCAAGCTCAAGCAAGCAATTAAACATTAAACGCCAACAAGATTGACTATAGCAGCAAAAACAAAATGGCGTCGTTTTCTATTTTGTCCGGATTGTAATTTCCAAAACGAGCCTGCATGCAAAAACATATAGGCCTACAGTGAGACTTACCGTACCTGTGATAACTTCGGTAATGAAGAAGGTCGTGTCCAAAATCTTCGTGTGTATATAGTGGTAAACAACATAATCATTAGCATACTGTCCACTGAATGAGTAAAGACCATGTACTTAGGTCACTCAATCCGTATCGGCACCTTTGATCAAACTGCCTTTCATGTTCAAACGGGGAGAACGAGTGAAGCGTGCCACACAATAGTTTATTAATGAGTGAACGAAAAAAAAAAACTAGCTCACTCTGTGAATAAGTGAACGATGAACTCTTTCGGTGTAGTAGGAGTGAGTGACTCACGACTTTTCACTCTCCTGTCCGGCACTGCGAGCTTATGGCTAGGTAAAAGTGGGCGGAGTCTCAGTCACCATACTGGCCTTTCCGTATTATCCGTATGATGTGGTACTGTCGCACATTTGTGACATTTGCCCTGGACATTTATCAAATTCCATTCATATCTTCAGCTCATAAATCAACAATCGTTCAAAGTGATGCGCAAGGGCATATGCGTTGATTTTAATTGGTTTGAAAACTTCACCCTTTGTAATGCAAATTGTCTGCTATAATTAGTTACATGTACAGTGTATTTCAATTTTTAAAAAGGCTGTAAATTCTTCCGTTCATGTTTTTTTTTTTTAAAAAACTAATCATTTGCAAAAATTCTTCGGTGGTTGGATTCTTGTAATATACATGTACTACTAGGCTGTCGAGGCCTGTTTAGGTCCTATGTCTTAAATGATAATAGCTATGGTAACGTCAATTAGGAAGTTGTAGGCATACTCTGTTGTAGGGTGTCGAAAAATTAGTTTAATGGTTGATTCATTTCCAACATAACATTTAACTATCGATAGCCACACAACAAATGACTTCAGTGCTTCTTGTATGTTCGCACCCATGCTTGACACTGCTACATTGCAGGAAAGCTCGATTCCTAAAACAAACCAGGTCCTAGAGCTTTCTTGCAATATAGCGGTGTTATGCATGGGTGCAAACACACAAGAAGCCCAGAAGTAATTTTTGTGGCGATCGATAATTAAATGTTGCAAATGGAGCCACGCCCTGCAACTTTCTAATTGACATTTTTTTGTAGCACTCTATGGTTTACTATATGTTCCCCATGATCCCATATCCGATTTTTCAAATTTGTACCCATTCTGTTGATTTTATTGTGTGGGAGGAATGAAAGACTTTTTACTCACGCTGTATTGAGGGTACTCGGAGCTGCGCTTAATTGTGCTCTATTTGTAGGCCTACACAATTCAGCGGTTATCAAAAATATGCGAATTTCATTTTGAAGTGCCAAACCACGTGACAAAATCCAGAACATTCATTCTCAGGTTCATTTGGATTCTGCGGATCGAAAAACAAAACGATGTAGCAAACATTGACCTAGCTCGGTCTGTATTTCATTTTATACATTTTTGGACAATTAATCGGACATTTTTTCAGAAAATGTTTCGGAAATTTAATCGGGCCATTTTTCGGAATTTTATCGGCGTTTAATAGTATATTTAATCCACATTTTTTAGGGTATTTTCTCCAGTGTTGACGTAGATTTACAGACAAAACAACGTAAAAACACAAGCCTGTTTAATTATCAAAATGTATCTACCGGATAGAACAGTAACTTTATTTTTCAATTAAGTAATTAGACTGATAATCGAAGAAGTTGATCAATAAATGGTTCCATTAGCTTTTAAGCCATCTTCACAAATGGTCTCAGCAGAAACTGAATACGTTGATGAAACTGAAAGTTCTGTGAAAGAATATTAAAACGATTATTTCAAAATAAATATTAAAACTACTTAGTTCAATATACAGTATCAATAACTATAGGGCAGTTTCATAGTAGGCTATAATAATAATGTAGCCGTCTATAGATTCATAAGTTTCATACTATACAACTAGACGAATGTTTAGTTTGTATTTATTCGAAAAACTCTCGTCAACTGCATTCCAACTTCGTGATCTATTGTCATAAACGTTTAACTACAGATGTGCAACAAGAATTAAATCAAACTTAAATACCTGGTTCGTAGTAGTCATATACTCTTATAATGGCCGGCTTCTTTTCATGAACCTTAAATTTCTCAATAATGTTGAATGCCAAGCACTTTTTTACCCTTGTTAGCTATAAAAATGTATGGCATACAAAAAAATTAAATCCTTGATATTACTGGTAGTAAAATCATAGCTGATTCTTTAGGATTGGGATGATAAAGAACATGTACAGTATATAATGTATACAGCGTGAGTATAAAATCTCTTCCGCTCCCCATCCCCCTTCAAAATCAAGGTGCAAATATGAAATATCGGATATGGGGAACATAATGTAACCTATAGGGTGCGGAATGAAATGGTGCCCAAACCATTTCAACCCAAGAGCCTTTAGGTCCTATGTCTTATAAGGTAATAGCTTCGAAGAAAAAGTCAATTAGAAAGTTCTAGGGCGTCGAAAAATTAGTTTAATGGCTCCATTTGCAACATTTAATTATCGATCGCCACACAACAAATGACTTCAGGGCTTCTTGTATGTTTGCATTCATGCATAACACCGATACATTGCAAGAAAGCTCGATTCCAAAACAAACCAGGTCCTAAAGCTTTTCTGCAATGTAGAGGTGTTATGCATGAATGCAAACAAAAGAAGCCCTGAAATCCTTTGTTGTGTGGCGATCGATGATTAAGTGTTGCAAATGGAGCCATTAAACTAATTTTTCGATGCCCTGCAATGTTATTAATTAACGTTTTCTTGGTAGCTATAACTGTTTAAGAATGCTTTTGAAATTAATGGGTCTTTGGGCACCCTATTTTCGCACCCTATGGTTACTATATGTTCCCCATTTCCGATTATTCATATTTGCACCCATTCTGCTGATTTTGATGAAGGAGGGAAGGGGGGAGGGGGTAATAAGAGACTTTTTACTCACGCTGCATAATAGTATAATATAAAAAATCACGACAAACCTCCTCAAAATATAAATTGATAAATCCTTCTGGCGAAATCTCCCATCTTTTCAGCATTACGTTGACGTTATTTGTTAACTGAAATTAGAATAAGAAAATACATGTAGATAAATTTAATTATGATCCCAAGTTCCAACAAAAACTCCTGCCGCCATTTTTTCTACACAATGAAATTCGTTTTGGTTCTACTATAGTCAGTAATATACCGCGTGAGGAAAAAGTCTGTTCCATTCCCCCCTCTCACCCCCTAATTCAACAGAATGGGTGCAAATATGAATAATCAGATATGGGGAACATATTGTAACCATAGGGTGCGTAATGCAATGGTGCACAAACCATTTGGCTCCCAATGCCCATTCCAATTAGGCCTTTAGGTTTTATGATTTAAACGTTAATAGCTACAAAGAAAAAGTCAATTATAAAGTTGTAGGGCGACGAAAAATTAGTTTAATGGCTCCATTTGCAACGTTTAAGTATCGATCGCCACAAAACAAATTGCTTCAGGGCTTCTTGTATGTATGCACCCTTGCATAACACAGCTTCATTGCAGGAAAGCTCTAGGATCTGGTTTATTTTGAGTAGAGCTTTCCTGTAATACTACGGTGTTATGCACGGGTGCAAACATACAAGAAGTCCTTCAGTTATTTTTTGTGTGGCGATCGATAATTAAATGTTGCAAATGGAGCCATTAAACTAATTTTTGACGCCCTACAACTTTCTAATTGACTTTGTCTTTGTAGCTATTACCGTTTAAGACTTATTTCGCAAAGACCCTTGAGATGGGCCTTGGGGCCAAATGCTTTGGGTACCACTGCATTCTGCACCCTATATGGTTACTATATGTTCCCCATATCCGATTTTTTATATTTTTACCCATTCTGTTGATTTGAGGAGGATGAGGGGGGGGGGGAAGGAGAACAGACTTTTTTTCACGAGGTGTACTTAATACATACTTAAGACAGGGCATATACAAACGAATAACTACAGTTACAGGTATGATTACATTGACTGGTTTAAACTGCAGTAATGTCGTAGTAATTTAGTAGTACGTGTTAATTACGTAAAAGTGTAGATTTTCATGAAACCTCCACTGATTTTTTGCATTATACAATGTACTACACTACAGAATATAACTACAGTTTACAGCAGCTAGAACTGAAGCAGCACATTTGTATTGCCTTGCAACGAAATTTTAATAAATTTACCACTTCTAAACTGTCGGTGTCAGCTTCAAATCCAGAAATCAATTGCACCTCAATCACAGCCATATTAGAATGACTATCGACAAGATTGTAGCTTAATAAAACAAAAAATAAGATTCAAAATCGACGCTACTTTTGACACATTTTTAAAATATTTATTGTAATAAGACTTACCTCGTGCAAATATGTAATTGCTTCTCAGAACAGGCTTTTTGGAGAGAATTTATACGCACGTCCAAATTGAAAGCATCCACCGGCCCATTATTCCGAACATTATAATTCATATTTAACTATAATTTTTTTTCTCATTTTAGATTTTAAAAATGCATTCGTCATTAAAAAATTCATAATACCGAAATTGTCATACTTGAACCATCACACAACCTACTCCGGTTACTTCAATATCAATATGTGTAATTGGCAAGACTGGTATTTTCTTCGTTTGTTGCACTAGTTTGTTTTCATCGGTAATTTTAAGGATGGTATTTTCCATGTCGATAGAATCAATTTTAATTTCGAGTGATACGTTGTTAAAATGAACCAAACTGGCATATTTCGCCAATGCCTGCAGGGCAAGAATAGTATCCTAAAGAAAAAGTTATTTCAACTGGCTTTGTTATTTTTTTCACCATTCGATCGCAACATGCATATACAGTATGTAGGCCTAGTGCAAAGGGACACAATTAAAGTTTTACCTGAGTGGAGACAAAGCCTCCATAAGCATTTCGTTGCGTTGTCAACCAACGCACTATGGACAAAGCATCTTCTTGACTTTCCCTAGAATCCTGAGCAACGAGAGTCAAAAGTATGTAAGATGTAATTTCAATATCTATGGCTTGAATCTTTTCGCCGTGATCACCACTGGTCCAATATAACATATTTCCTAAATTCGGTGAACATTAAAGATGATATTTAATCATTATTTTTAGTATAAATATTCATTTTATTGCACACTAATATTACCTTTACGCGTCTCACGTTTACTCAGTTGCTGCGTACACAATTTCACAAGGTGTTCCCTTTTTGCTAATGTGGCTGCATACGCTTTCAATGCCAATAAATACGTGTTATCCTTCTCGAAATCATGTGCTTTTTCATTTAAATATGCAAATGTACTGTTGACGTGGAGAGAATATGCTGATGTACCAGCTTCTAGTAGAGCTATGAGGATATAGGCAGCTAAAGATTGGTCAGATCCGTCATTTCTTAGGCCTCCCTAAAATTAGATCGCAATTAAGGTACGTTTGTTGATTAATATTGTCATCAGATCGAGATATCGCCTACAAATTGAGTAATATTTCAAATTAAAGAAAAAAGTAATAAAAGTGAGGTTTAGATCACAATCGATGATCTAGAAATGTCAAGAAATGAGTTCTAGATAAATGTTAAAAATGATCTCGCTCGGGACTCATCGAACCCCATATGTTACAGTTATATGAATTAATACATTTTCGTATCAAATGATGTCTTTGAATTTATTAGCGTGCTCAGGCAGAAGTTTTTACGAATGGTACTTTTGGCAGTAATAATCGAAGTGCAAGATAGACACGCTAAGTTCACTGTGTAAAAACGGAAGGTGCATGACTTCCCATACCTGCATAGATTTGCTCAAAACCCTTCCAGTTGCTTTGAAGCTACCATTCGGCAACTGATTTTTATAAATGAATGCTGCACTGTTTTCCATTTCCTTCGAATCGATAAAGACAAACGATTTAGCCTGAGCAAAAGATTTGAGAACAAATGCAGTTAACCAAATGCTTCCACTTGAATCCATTTTTCCAAAAGCGCTGTAAGAACCATCCTGATGCTTGTAGTTGAGTTGTCTTTGATATCCTGAAAAGCAACAAAAAATGCTTGAAATATTTCATTAAGTTATTTCTTCATTAATTATTAAATGAGATAGCCGTACCAGTTCTTAAATGAGTGATCGCTTTTTCCTTTATGTCTTCTGTCAATTGTTGCGAATTTGTCAAGTACTGCAAAACATAAATATTCGGAGAAAAAAGCACCATATTCTGCTCCCCGCACCCCACAGGCAGTCTAACCAAACCTTCCAACCCATGAATGGTTGGACCCATAAGATCCCCTGCGATAATTAATCATATCCAAGGTTACACAGTATTTACTAATTAGCATTTTCAAGGCCATACCAATCAGTTTTGTGTAATTTACCAGTAATTCTAACAAAAGCTTTTTCAGAACCTTGGATTACATCTTTAGGAAGCATTAAGTCGAATTCTTGACTAAATATTTCTTCTGGATTACCTGGAATCGGATTTAAAATTGCCAATTACCATGCACCAATATACTGCAAAAGCATTTTAAGCTTATAAATGCATTGGATTCATGCAATATACACTTGTACATGTATACTGTAGTTATTGAGATTATTATACATGTATGATAGAAGATGATATAACACCTACCCTTTAGACAAATCCAGGACGTATTGGAAAATTCTCTTGAAAATCCCTGAGCCTGTAAATTATAAAATTGAATTTAATAAAAATTCAAATTTTAACAAAATTAAATTTATTCAATGCGAAATCAGACCTCTAAGGATAATTATGTCTCATTATGAGTGGGGAAATATGTTTATCCGATGGATTATTTTCTTACAAAATAACTAACGAATGCGTTTTCCCTACTCTTCTAAGAAGAAAGATGCAGCTACCTGTATAACTTACCTTAACAAGAAGTGGATTTGTAGCGGCATCGCTAGCAGTAACATTTGCAACACCATTTTCAGCCTTACATACTTTTGTGATATTGCTGTCTACCGAATGAGCATAGACAGTGACATTTATGCTGCCGATAAAAGAAGGACGAATCCAAAACTTGTGCGCATGTGGTAAATCACATAAACAAATGTGAGTGCTGCTGGAATTGCTAATAAGGGTGTACTTCTCACTGTCCTCGATAAATATCTTGACCTGCACAAAAAAGAACGTTGTGTAATTCTAAGTATTAAAACAATGCAATACACGTATTTTATGATATCCTACCGGAATGCATTTGGAAAGGTAATTGAAAACAGTCACAATGATCGGTGCAACTTCCTCGTTTTTGACCGAATACGGCATAGTGTAGGATAAAAAGAAAGCTTGAAACCCTCGCACCGTATCTTGAAGAGAAACACCAAGTCCTTTGTTCTCGGATAAACAGAAAGCGGAGCCCATCCATGTCGTAATACTATGGGGAATTTCCCGCTTCAACTGCACACTTCCATTTATTCTGAATTGCATAAATTAGTATTATAAATTATGTCCATTTAGATTACGTAACTGCGAAAATGTTTCACAGTAGTTTCACAATGTTCCACACGATATCCCATATACCTTGTATAATAATTTGTAATAGTTTTTTTAAGACTGAAAACGCTACTTATATTCATATAACGAATGAAATTTTACTTCTAATGTTACGAATAAAAACGCTACTTATATTCATATAACAAATGAATTTAAATGAATTTGCGCCTCGTTAATGCAGTGTTTAGTTAGTTTCGTTATTCTTAAAAATCAAAGTTAAAATCCGTATAGTACCCAATATGATGAAGTTCCCAAAGCCATGTTTCTGGGAAGTGATCCCGTATCTCAACGGATGATTTTATTATGTTTCCTGATGGCACTTCAGGCGGTTTTTCAAAAGTGCCCTTATTTCTCGACTTTCCCTCAAGTCCCATCAGTTGAATATTGCGGGCAGTGTATATCACATCCTTAACAAAAGTAATCGAAATTAAAAATTTAATAAACGTTACAGATCTTTGTTCAGTGATTATGAGTGATAATATTATGGGAAACCAATTTTAGACACTAAAATCAATTTGTCATACATGCATGCATGATTTTTTAAAAGTCACTCATTTATTTTATTTTTAATTGTAAAGGTAATATACAGTATTTCTAATTTATTTCTATTTGATAAAGCACATTTGAATGAATGTTAACGTGAGATTAGGTCAAGTAAAAATTATCTAATTTGTCAAGCCAAATAAATATAATTTCTTTTACTAGTGTTATTGAATGTTGAATTCAAATCCATATATCAAGTTCAACTAATTTATGAATAACAATTGAATTTGTCAGCAAATAAGTTATATAATTAATAATATGCATTTTTCCAAATACCCTAGGAAACAAAATTAATCATTATTTTTCTCACATTTAACAAAAAAATAATTAATTTAACATACATACCGAGTCATATACCACATCATCCACAAGCATATGCCCATATCCGCCACGCATTCTTGGCCCGTACCTAGAAAAAAGTGGTATAGGTGTGCTAATTTCAGGTTAATGCTGCCTATAAAACGGTAATGAAGATTTTCTGTAGTTATAAATGTTTATAAAACAATTACGGATATCTCTGGGGACATGATGGAGTTTTGAAGTCTAAATTTGAAATCGTTAAAAGTCCAGCATCCTATACAGTAAAATGTCATGGATTAGTATACTATCTTTATGGAATGTTAAATTTAAGCAGTTATAAAATGTGGGAGTAAATGAGTAAATTACATTAAATGCCTTATCATTTTCAACGTAATTATTCCTGTCGCCTCTATAGTAGCAAAATGGTTTGGTTTTCGACGATGTGATCTTTTTCTTATATGTGCTACGGATAGCCCTAAATACCTAAAGAAAAATCGAACATAATTGAATAAAAGTTAACAATGTATTGTACGACAAAACTTGGTTAAATTTTTATTAAAGAAAACAAAATGTTTATTTCCATACCTTTTCAATACCAAGAGAGTTGCCTGAAGATAAAAGTTGTGCACTTTTATCTACGACACTAAGGGCGCAAATACTTTGTGGATGAGCAATAATTTCGACAATTGATGTTGAGGAAGGCAGAATTTCATCCTTATCAAATGATATTCTAACCTTTATTTATATAAAAATAATTTGTCAGTTGATACAATTTAATAAACTTCAATAGTTCAATTATAAATTGTAGCTGACTTACATTGTTCTCAAAACATTTTTCCATCGAAATTTCCAGACTATCGCTTACTATCTCCTTATCTTTTCTCACATAATACACAAGAACATCAGCCAATGGACTCATTTGTGGTAAAAGCTCGATTGGCAAACTAACACCTCCAATAATTAGTCCACCACTGCCAATTTGTCTTTGCGTCCTCTTACTATAACTGTGAGTTTTAGATTTTTGAATTATTAACCTTCCACGTGCCATTATCTACAAAAAAGATTTCATTAATTTGTATCTTTTGTTCTTGATGTAAGCTTAATTTTACAGATTAATCAAACAATTACTTGATAGAAAAAGTTGATCTCCTCGTCGATTGTACTTTGTGCCATTGTAAAATTCACCAAAAGATCAAATCTGTCGTTAACACAACGAAATTTTTTATTCATTGGTTCCACTTGTAAATAGCTTTGTGTTGGTGAATACCAGCTCTTCAGTGATTTGTTGATAGCACTTTTCCTAATACCGGATAATTCCTAGTAAATTTTAAAGTGATCGAACATTAGTGCGATGGACGATCGAATCCACTAATACTATAATATGCACGCGCAACAGTTTTAAATGTACTTTTATCAAATGTAAATACTTTCATAATGTTCATGCCAAATAAAATCGATATTTTACTTGTAATGTAATTGTGTATGTTTGTTGTCCTAATTCAGGTTCAAAAACGAAATTTACTACTCCGCGATTATTAGTAGTGTATCGTTTTTCTAAATACGTATTGTCACTATCTTTTACTGTTAGGAGCATTTCTTCATTAACCGCCGGATTCCCATCGCGATGTTGAACTTGAATCTTATGAAAAGACAACCAGAGATCATTGAGCATTTATATCAACAAACATACATGTAAGAACAGCTAATTGCGCTAATCATACCTTGCCGAAGTAAGTCATGCTTGGTTTAAAATACAATTTTGATTTAAATTCAAATTGTAGACGTTCTTTAAAAAGAATTTGAGATTTTGTCGTGTTTATCTTTAAACCTAATTGGAATAAAAATATTATTACCTGATTGTATTAATTAAAATGATCGTTTAAACTTTTTTTCGAAACAATATAGGTTTTTGATTTTAAAATAATATATATATATATATATAATGTACCTGTCCCATGCTCGATTAATTCTGCGATGTATGTGATCGAAGAGTATTGATCTTTTGAATCGATGCTTAAAGATGAAAAACGCTCCTGCATCACATTATCAGTAGTAAAGTTGTCACTAAACATTGTCATATCACGACAACCCTGAATCTACAAAATACCAATTATAAACTCAATTATGATCGAATGTCATATAAACTCCCTTAACACTAATTTACGTATAACGCTTACCAAATCCAATGATACATTCGAAACGAAATGCGATAGGAACCGTGAAACAATCACAGCCATCACATTAACTTTACCATGCACTGGACGACCATAGGTGTATCTGCGGTATATACATGCATATTAAGTAAATAAATTCTATAATTCGAGGAAATAATTATTCCTAATCATTCGAAGTGCAAACGTTTGTAAATATATGTGTATACGTACTGGGCACACGCTTTCAAAGTAAAACTTTTAAAGTCGGTGAGCAAAACACTTGGAGTAAACAGGGTCATTTCAAATTTAGGCAACACTGAGAATGACAAATCAGAATTACGTATTCGACATTTTAAAAACATCAATTTCAACAGCGACCGATTGAAAGGATTTTATCTCCGTTATTTGAATATTGGTTGGTTGGTTTGTGGATTTTTAACGTTGGCCTATTTCTGCACACGAGGGCTAAACACCAACGCCAGGGG
>JAQGBX010007188.1:0-11676 GCA_034698745.1 Megaphyllum sjaelandicum | reverse complement strand
GTTAAACTGGAGGTTGATCCTTAGCTGAAGGTTAGCAAACCTTTCAATTTAACCTCTGTTGGTGCAACCGGCCCTTAAACGTGGGGTCATCCCACGTAGCGAGACAGGGTTCTCCCCAGAAATTTCATAGTCAACTCTTTTCTGACTTTTTCAAGTGTTAAAACAAATTTCAATGACCAACGACCAAATTGACATAGCAGGTATCCCAGCCACTTTTAAGCTTGACTATAGGACATTTTTCCCCAAAAAATAGGACAAATATAGGACAAAATAGGACAATTTTTAGGAAATAGAACATCACAACACCTATGTGCATTCACCATTGTCGCGAAAAACTATTTACTTACACTTTTAATACATTTGCAGGATTTTATGGTATAGAGGAACTTATAGAATGATTCATGTGGCTATCATAAATTTGCACAAAATCTAAATGTTATTAATATTATTAAAAGGGTTAAAAATTAACATATTTTGCAAATTTGACACTGATTAATAGTTTTTAAAATTTACTAAAGACAGTTATAAATATTTACATACAATTTTTTTAAAAAATTTAAAAAATTGCATGAAATTTTTTTTTTAAATGTGACAATTTTGAGTTTGGTAACTGTTTAAAATTTGTGCTCGGAAAAAGTAGGAAATTTTGCAAATTTGTCCTCGTAAAACCTAGAGAATTTTGAAAATTTAAACACGGAAAACGTCGACAATTTTGCAAATTTGTACTAGAAAAACACGTCAAGTTTTGCAAATTTGCACTAAGAAAGCAAGGAAAATTTTGCAAATTTGCACTAGGAAAGCAAGGAAAATTTGGCAAATTTGCACTAGGAAAACACGGAAAATTTTGCAAAATTCCACTAGGAAAACACGGAAAATTTTGCAAATCTGCCCTAGGAAAACACGGAAAATTTTGCAAATTTCCACTACGAAAACACGGAAAACTCAGTAAACGTGGAAAATTTTGCAAATCTGTACTCTGAAAATGTGGAAAATGGGTCCTTTTTTTAGGGGCGTCCCTTTTGTTTCTAGGTCATTTGCAGACCAACAATAGGCCATGAGAATAATAAATGGATCGCCCCTTACCAATTGATTTTTGACTTCCAGCCCTTTTATAAAAAAAATATGAATAAAATATAGGATTTATAGGACATTTTGTCAAAATATAGGACAATATAGGACATCATCGAAAATATAGGATTTATAGGACGGCTGGGATCCCTGCAAGTATGACAATTCTGTGTGTGCACTTGAATAAGAAGTCATGGGTGCTCTATCAACTAAATGTTACTTAAGACCAAGTTTTGAACGCAATCGAAAGTATAATTTTTGAACTGTAACACCTAGGACAAAATGCCAAAGTAGGAAAAGGAAGAGCATAGTTTGTTTGTATGTATTAAACTGGTTTCGTCTTCATTGGCAAGTACTTGAACTTGCTACAATGTTTTGAAAAGGTTCAAAAATTATAGTTTCGATTTTGTTCAAAAATTGTCTTAGATACAATATTTAATTTCATACATTTAACCCCTAAAGGCCCTTGTGATTGGCCTTGGGGGCCATATGTTTTAGGCACCATTAAACTCAGCGCCCATGGTTACTATATGTCCCCATTGTCTGATTTTTAATTTTTGCACCCATTCTAGAGATTTGGGGGGAAGGAAACACTTTTTAGCCACGCTGTATAATGTCTTCATCAGAAGCTATATTGACCATAATATTAAAAAAATTAAAAAAAACAACAATTTAATATTCTAAAAAGGCAGTTAAAATTAATTTTTACCCACAAACTAATATAAAATAAAACTATGGCAAAGATCAGTTATACAAATCCATAATTAAAATAAAGTTGCTGCCTGGCAACAATGAAAGGCAGCTAATTCCCAAGTTCCACAAAACAGGAACAATTTCAAGGCATAATCTGTTAAAATTTTGTAAATCAAACGAAGAAAACGATGGATGATTTTTTGGCAACGTGGTCATCATTGAACAAAAGTAAAAAAATTATATTTTGAACATTTATGCAATGTGCCTACCAGGAGAGGCAAATGAATTTGACATTTAAGTAAAAAGTGTAAAGAAAAATAAAAATTCAGTATTTAATTTACATAGAACAACTTAAAAGTAGGTTGCAATGAAATTGTTGTGATGAAGGTGGTCTTTGTGTCTGACACAAGTTTTATATACATTATAATGTTATTATCAATGTGGCTCCTGATGAAAACTTTATATACGTTGAAACGTTAAGCGATAATAAATATCTGGTGAAGACCTCTTTAAGCCTCGAGTTTCCTTAAATATGATCAGCATCAGGTAGAAGCGTAGTTAAAATAAACATGATTACAAATAAATCAAAAAACACTTCATGCATTGAAGGTATATTTTCAAATATCGAACAAATCATTTGGCCAAGAACGGTATGTCCAAATATTACCTTAAGTTCCTTGGCTCCTCCTGAAGTAGTTGCTTTAGAGACTGCTTGCAGTTGGCTGATGCGGTCTGAAAAGTCTGTTATCCACTGAATGACGGTTACACCTTGTGGAACTGTGTAGCGACGCCAGTTAGAGGGCACGATACCTAAAAAATACAGCAGGTGATTTATTCTTGATTCCATAAAAATTGATGGTGGTTGTGTGCACTTATAGGATATGGTTTGGAAAAACAATGTGGTCTTTGTTAATCTACGGTACAATATTTACAGATAGTCTTAAAAAGGATAAGCAAATTCATAATAGTATTAAACTTTCTACAATATAGGCCTAGTCCCAGTTTTACACAATATCCACTAACCAAGTTATTTTATTCAGCTGTGAGTTAACATTCATTTGCAGAACATATAAGCAGAATGCTTTACCATATTTAATTGGTATGGTACTAATTTAATAAAAATAGGTATGGAATGATATTTTATTTGAAATATATATATTGGTGTTAGCCTTTGAATTTTTGAAACCTAATATTAAATATAAAGTATAATTCATTATAAAAGCGGTAAATGTACCATGCATCCATAATTATATTAATTTTAAAAACAACTTCAGATTTCAAATAATTCTTTACAGGAAGCTCTTACTTAAATGCTTTGCATTCTTCCATTAACTTTGATTAAAAGTAAATATGAATGCAAGACCCAATTATAATTGGTATGTTCATCGTTGCTCAAGTTCTCTTTTTTAATCCTCCCCTGCCTTGTTAGCAGAATCACAGCTTTATCGCTGATATTTATAGTTTCAATAAATGGAACGATTTGAGAATTTTTTCACGTTTACTTTGTGCTTAATAATTAACAAAGAAATGCCACGATTTTTAAAGCCAAATAGGAGAATTGAAAGAAGTATCGTCTATTTCAGCAGCTGCTGTCAAGTAGATGTTCAGGTTATCTCACAACCTATAGGGTTTAGCTCCCTAAGTCATTGCCACACCACAATCTACCGATTATTGAACTGTTGTAAACTAATCACATCAATCATGCCAAGTCCTAATGAGTCCTTTCCATTTGATAATAGCAGTGGAAAAATATCCCCTTACCTTTCGCCAAATCGCTTATCATGCTTCGATGGTAATTGGTCTGTTTCTTCTCGCCTTTGCAAATAAGCACAACATCGTGCAAATCGTTGCGCACATCTAGGAGCAATTTAGATCCCGAATTGACCTAATAATACACCAGGTAAATATTAATGAAAGTCCTTTCTAAATTCCTGATGTTTCACAACAGTTGGGGAAATTGGGATAGTATAATCTTTATAGTTGCAAATGCAATGATTTGCATTATCAATTTGTGAAGTCCAAACTTAAAACTGAAATTCTTGTTACTTTTCTGTTTTTTATACCTTTTAAAAATAAGTAATACAGTTATATTTCTAAGAGGACATCTGAAATTAGCTTGTACACTTGTATAAAACTGAAGAAACTGTGATTATTCAGCTCAGCTTAAATGAAAATCAATTAAATGTCTCCAGTAAAAAATAGTTACCTCTCGTTCAAAGTACCGATACAAAGGATCCTTAATATTTTCCATGGTCCTCCTCAGTGTCTGCAGCGAAGCTGGAATAAGCTTGAGCCACGTGGCTGCGGAATTATGTAGGGTGCGCATCCACGACGGTCGACCATCAGCTTCTCTCTTTGGCGTCTTCTCTTCCGATGTTGGCATGTAAGCCAGCTCGTCTTCATCCTCCAAGGATTGCATTTTCAAAAGTTTTGCAATCATATCAGTACCTTAGCAGAATCAAAAAATGGTTACATTATGTGGATCAGGATATCCCCAAAAATATTTAATATTCAAATAAAACGTTTTCTTGTGGCCAGAATTGCTGTTGCATCTGAACCTATCAGAATCATGTTAAGTATCTTTGAAAGCATCAACAGAAACATGTTGCATCACTGCACTTTAGTAGGCTATAAGTATCAAATGTAAGGGTCGCCACTTTGAACAGCGCTGAACACAACTGTACTGCCAAGGGGGTGCATTTACAGCTATGGGCACGGGTCACCCTGTATATGCTACAACCCAGGCATAACACGTCTATTTTTCAACATTTTTTTTTAACAATGCGATTCTGTATACATGTAAATCCCCTACCAAAATTCGTATCCATTTTCTACGTTTCAGCTTCCAGGGCATTTATCAGGAGCTTTTTAATACATTTCAAAATCAGTAAATAGACGGAATTGGAATAACATGATACATTACAAATGTGGTTTGGTAAAAATTCAAAATATATTGTTAAGTTTTAGAATAGCTTAGGGTTACTTATGTCATTACATATGAATTCCAAATGATTTTGTAGTTTTATAAAACGACAATTGTAATGTATCAAGTTATTCCAATTACATGTACTTAGTTGTTTTTTTGTGTGTAAATGTATTGTCATGGTGGCCACAAAATTTTCATTTTCAATTTCCCTGACTTTTCCCTGAATAAAATCCAAAATACCTTGACCAAAACTTACTCGTTAATGCATATGAATTTATTTTTCATTATGAAAAAAAAAATAAGTGCAATGAGAAACTTGGCAAAACACTAGATTTTGTTATGAGTCTAGCTGAAGAGGATAGGGGATGGAGCTGCTAGAAGAGTGAGTGCAGGGATAGCATTTTGCTTTTATTTGGGAAAATTTCCCTGACCACTATTTTTTTGGCCTCCCTGATTGTCAACTCCTGAAGGGCTTAGGGGTCGAAACGTAGGTCAAAGAAACAATTTTGATTATGGATAATGGATATACAGTAGCCTACACAGACTCAGTCAATTCATACAACACCTAACCAATTGAAGATGAGACTAATTAATTACTTTTGCGTATTCATCAAAATGCCATGGTACATACCATTTACAAACATGTGGCAAATCAACAAAAAATTATAAAATAAAAAATGTTAAACGGTACAAAGGCAACTTCTTATATAATAAAATTTGGAAATATAATGGAGCTTATCTTCTCACTTAGCAAATTGTTGCCATAGTACTCTTTGCAATCACAATGTGTTTGTCATAGAGAAGTCCCCCTACCTCTGGTTGTCAGTAGAACTTTTTCAGCATTAATAGGCAATCCAAGCCAAGCTGGAGTTTGCTGTGCAGAAATTGATTCCACCCAGCCCAGAAACTGGTCTCGCCTAATTCCGTCTGGCATGGTGATTGCTGGCTTATCTTGGCCCTCGACTTTGGCAACCAGGGGGAAATCAGCTTCGAAGCTTCGTGGTGTAAACAGTTGGGCAAGAAACGATGTCAGCAGCCGCTGGTCAAACTCATTGTCTATTTTACCTCCATAGATGCTTTGGCCCAAAAGAATTGAGATGGCATCCCATGGCACCTTTTCTGGAGGCAAATTAGTACGCCCCTAAAATCGGCCAAAGTGTCAAAGAATATAGTTTAAATGTCAATAACACCACTTGCAAAACCAGAATTTTGCTAACCATGGCAGCGGTTTCAATCCATGTGTCCAAAGTGTCGCAGGCACTACGTAAGTCAGATTCGTTGAACTCATAATGCTTGGCCCAGCCCAAGGGACAGTATCTCAGTCTTTCCTGTATAATGGCATGGAACCAAGCCAGTAGGAAATAAAGCCGAGCTCTTTCATTTGGTGCCTAAATTTAAAGAAATGTTTAGCATAATTACAAACAAAAATCATATAAGGGATACCTTTGTTATTAGTAAAATTACAACTTAAATGGTCACTTGTAAAAGGAACTGCATTGAACCAAATCAATTCAATACCCTAAAAATCAGCATTTATACAATGTGGTAGTTAACTCTAACAAAAGGAGCCCAAATCACGATGGACCCAAGCATTGTATATACTAAATTAACTAAATTTTAATTCCCTAAGTTTATGGCTATCTTTAGGTCATTTGAATTCTGGGTAATACGTGAAAAGAATGACCAATAGATAGCATCCGAAATAACATGGTGCTCCTTCAATGGGTTAGATGTTAGAACGATAACGTCTACCGACACGGCGGTTTCATTCCAAAATTTCCTCCACTAGTTTAATTTTGCTCGGAATTAAGTTACACATTGAGAGTGTCCCATTCCAGAGAATGGAGAATAGCAGTTATGGTTTTTCTCTTTGATATTGTCCAGTGACAAACATACATGTAGCTATACGCTATACCATTTCTACTTCCTGGACAAAGCAATTCTAAAAGGATTCCAAATAGGATAGCAGTTTTTCACCAGAGGACGTACCAATGTCTAAACCACCACGAAGTTAGGAATCTACAAGTATTTTTCACCATTAATGCAGAGAATTGTTTTAATGTCTGGTTATGAAAAGACATGACATCAGAAATATCCCAAAGTCCCGTCATCTCTGTATTTCATACAGCCCCAAAACCATTCCACTGCCTCTTTAATGCTAAAGTTTATAAAGGACCTTTTGTGAATCAAAAAGCGGTCATGGTCATACAGTATATAAAATCCTTCTGAGAGTTTGTAGTGTCCCAACCTGGACCATCCCAAACGCAAATAAAAAATTGTCGTTTTCCCCTCTCAGATAGATTAGGCCTACATGTACTGCACATGTTGTCAATTTGCTTCTGTTTCCTGTGTCTTCTTTGTGTTTTTAAGATTTTATATAATGACAGACATGATATATTTAGTTGGTTTATCATCTCTGCAATCATCTTTTCAATCAAGAACTAATTTTGGTTAGATTCTGCCTGTAATGTTGAATTTTTGTAACATATCTCGGTTTTGTGAAAATTTAAATAACTTTGAAAAAAAGATTCCATTTACAATGGTACGATGAAGTTCTTAAACTTGGACTACAACGAGTCAATGAGTTAACCTTTCTTGAAGACAACTTAGCGATATCCTGGGACATTTTTTCGTTTTTAGAAATGTCGAATATTATCAATGGATATCTAATGCAGCTTCGACCAAATTGCTACAAATTAGCAACGTTTCAGCACCATGTGCCTTTATTCAAGCTCTATTAGATAGAAAGAACACAATGCAACTAATTACAATCAAATCACACCATACATAGCTTGTGACACGACTACAAAAATTAATTTGCAATGGAAATACGATACATCGTGTATACAAAACTTCTATAAACAAGCACATTTAATCCACCTTAAAACTAACATTATGTTTACCTCACAAAGTTAACAATACATAAATTAATAAGTGTTTTACTGTGATGGTCGTTGTTTAGTTCCCAAGTGGGAACAAAATTGCATTGAGGGTTGTGGTAATGAAGTTATAGGAAACAAAGTTGGAAGGTACAATGTATGTTAATGATTCTGTAAAGTGTTTTTCTTTATCAAAATCTAATATTGGCTGGGAAGTATAACCAGCAATTTAATGTTAGGGTTAAACAATTTCAATTAGTAGTTCTCACCATTTTCTCCACAAAGAGGCCTCACTATTAATTTTAGTATTGTTAACTTTGTGAGGTGAACATAATGTTAGTTTTATAGTGGATCAAATGTGCTTGTTTAATAGAAGTTTTTATATACACGATGTATCAACGGCTAAATCTAAATGGCCAGTAGAAACTCAAAGGAGATAAGTTGTCAGTTTCAAATCCACCCATAAAACTTATATATACAAGTTTTCTTAGTTATCGGGACATTTCCCGTGTTTTGTTTTTCTTTTTTTTAAAAAAAAACAAACAAATAATGTTGAAAAAAGATTCTATTGATGGGCACCTATGTAACCTGGGCACTTAAATATATATAAAATGAGAAATGTTACTAAAATTCAAATAAGGCTATGTACTGGGCCCAATTTCTCTATTTTAGAAATTATGAATATTACAGGCAGCTTGAAAACTTACCCATTAGTGCAAAATAAAGTTCTCTTACCTTCATCATACGAGCAGCTGGCACAGAGCTGAAAGTACGCAACAAATTGGCTCTGACACCAGGTGGAGGTTCAAATACGAAGATGTGGCCTGCACGCAAAAGATTAACTGGCAAGCGTGGATTGATTTCCATGGTCAAGAAAAGCCTGAATCCAGCATGAGGCTGAAGGCTGTGCAGCTTCTTCTCCAGTTGAACGAGCCACTGAGGAGCCAAGTGAACGTTTTTCAGCATGACCCAGCGACCCGAGCGCACTGCAGAATTTATGGCTTTGTCAGCTTGATTGAATCCCTCACTGGACCCAATAGCGATGGAAGTGATGCCCTTTCCAAGTTCAGCGGCAAGGTCATCAACTCGCCCACTGGCATCATATCCGGGCACAGAACACATCAAAACTGGAGTGTTGGCTTTAATCTAAAAAAAAAATAGAAATTGAACATTATATTAGTAAGTGAAGTCCTATAAACTTTACAGTGATTCCCATAAAACCACAAAAACATCCCTCACCACTGCTGTAATAAACCAGTAAAGCTAAGCCATTTAGAAATTAGGTTCCATATACATGTGTATATATTTATATATATATACTGTATATACACAACATTAAGATCAGAAAAAAAATTCCCCTGCAAAATTTTTTTTGGGAATAAACTTTGCTGGGTAATTTATCTTTTTTACAAGATCGTCTTAGTTTGTTAAATGAATTATCACACCTTAAATAAACGATTTTAATGCCAAATATAAAATTTCAAACAAAAACTGTTTTCAATAAACTTTATATACCGTAAATACGGTATTAAGCGCCGGACCCGCAATAGCCGCCTGCCTGTAATAATCGCCGGGGGGTTCCCCGGAATTTGCAAATAAGCGCCGGGGCTTCATTAAGCGCCCCCGGCGGCTATTACAGGCAAGACTGATTACCATACCGATTACTCGGACACCATGTCACAATAGTCGTAAATAAATGTGTCATGTGTTGTTTGGTTTAAAGCTTGCATTGGAATAAAGATGTGATTTTAAAGTATGGCAATTTTGTTTACGGTAATTTTCGAAGTTTAAATTTCGGGATTAAGCACATGTAAAGTAGTTAGGTAAGTATTACTTAATGTATGCTTTTTTTTATTGGACACTTAAACCTAGTAAATACCGGTAATATGGTGCATACTATAGCTGCGGTATCCGGTAACTTACGGTACCGTATGGGCGATAGTACAGGTGTAAATTCCGTATTTACGGTAGTTCAGAAAATGTTTTAATTTCGAATGTTACGTTTTTAACGAAACTTAAAAAAATAGTATATGCATCGTTTATCCTGTTTTCATGTTTACCAATTAACTAGAAACATGAAGACGTGTAGACGTCTGTTTATGCAAACTAGACTTCCCACGTGTAGACTTAAACGTGTCAACAAAGGCCTGCTGCCATCTGGGTCCGATTATCAGAAGATTCGAAACTATTATTTAAATAACAATACTAAACAGTATAATTCAATACGTATTCTTAATAACGTTTAAAAAATTCAAATATAATATGAACGCAAACATGCAAAAGTACAGTGAATTAAGTTTGCTTAACATGTGGCAATGGGGATAATGGCGTCATAGACACGTGTTCGGTATAAATGAAAATTAAATAATACGTGGTTAATAATGCAGACGAGTGTCGATTTTGCTGTACAGTTTTTTGGCAAATATTTAAACTTTTGATACCTTGGAGAAAAAAACTATTTGAACTATATGTTATACTATGACGAACTACCTCTAAATCCCTGTTTAGTTTCCAAACGACCCTGTTTAAAACATGCAGTTTGTATAAGTAAGAAATAGAACAAGAAACAAGAATCCCATGAACAAAGGGAGAGAATATTGAGCACAAAGAGGTGAAATTGTCTTAGGCTTGTCGGAAAATCAATCAAATTGATGTTAAAAATAATAGCTTTATTTGACAAAATGACAAAATTTTCCACGTTTTTCCGAATACAAATTCAAAACATTTTCAACAGTTTCCGAGGACAAATTTGAAAATTGTTCGCATTTTCTCGTGTTCAAATTTGCAAAATTGCTCGCGTTTACCCGAGTTTAAATTTAAAAAAAAATTACGACGGTTTCCCGAATACATTTTTACAAAATTAACCACGTTTTCCCGAGTTCAAATTTTCCACACTTTCCTGAGCTCAAATTCGCAAAATTTATTTCGTTTTCTCGAATTTAAATTTTTCACATGTTGCACAAAAATTTTCTGCTTTTGCAGAATCTTTTTTAACAGTTAGTTTGTTGAAAAAACTGAATGGTGTATTACACGATTTCGGATCTCGACTATACCGCAACATCTAAGATGATGCCAAGAAATCTTTTATCAAGATTAAAAATATCAACTTGCCCTTTTAAATGATGCAAGAATGAAGAGTTTTAAATGGGAAGCCCTAATTTTTTACTTAAAACACAATAAGTTTTGTCTAAAATAGGTATTTCTTTGGCATCATCTTAGATGTTGCCGTACTCGATGTCCTAAATCGGCTATTACGCCGTTCAGTTTTTTCAACAGGCTACCTGTTGGTCCTGGATACCCCATAGAGGGACCAGGGAGCCCTTTCTTTTTCACGTAATTTATAAGGCAAGTTGATTTTTTATTTTTATTTATAATAATTTTTACGATTTACTGTTTATTTTTTTTTGTTTTTATCTTATTTTTTACTGCCTTAACAGTTTTTCAATTATGGTATATCCTTAATAATCTTAATTGGTCTTCTAAAATACAAAACATGGATCTCTATTATTAATTGAAATGAAATTACATTTCTTAAATATTAATTTCATACGATTGAACAAATCATGATAAATGGAGCACGTACTGTTATATAGATAAAATGTTCAAAATTCTTGGAATTTTTTGAAAACTTAAATCATTTTTTAAATACAAAAAACTGTTTTAAATTTGAGAATATGATTTTTTTAACAGCGTTTAAAATGTTACAAATTATTTCAAGAAATATTTCCAACATTTTATAAATTTTGAAAAATGTTCCATACATTTTAACCGTTCGTTGGTTTTTGGGTGAAAACTATGCCACGCCATTTTGGTCAGTTAAGGCCAACATTATATCTTACATTAAGCATAATTTATAAAATTTAGATGTATACAATTTTCTTCCAAACATTTGTTCAATTTTTCTCAATCATCAGTACTGTATAGATTCTGTAGAACTTTTTTTAAAATAATTAAAATAATAACTCAAAATTGTTTTAGATAAACTTGCAAGCAACCTATACATTTTTACTTTCCTATTAATAAAGACAAAATAAAATATAGCCGTTCATGATCAGCCCACATCATATATGTCGAAACTAATTTGCAAGAATGATTTAAAAGAAATTCGAC
>JAQGBX010007187.1:0-11679 GCA_034698745.1 Megaphyllum sjaelandicum | reverse complement strand
TCCACTTAGGCTGACAGGTCGGCACTTCATGGAATTAATTCCATCAACATCTGATCGTGGCCCTAGGAATGTGAACGATTTTCGTCGGTGCGCTGTTCGTTCCACTAAATCGGTAAATGGCAAAAAAATGCGGAAAGAAACCCGGTTTTGGTGCCCAGATTGCAAAGTTCCATTGTGCCAGATCCCATGTGTCAAGATATACCACACCTGTGAAAGTTTTAATTGAAATTTGGTGAGTGAAAAAAAATTTATTGGAAAATTTTCAAAAAAAAGATAAAATTTTGAATTTTGCGATTTTTTTTAAAAAAAAAACTAAAAAGATATAGTTGTGACAACAACTCCATTCGTTTAAAAATTTAATTTACTTTAAGATATAAAAGTTTGAAAATTTACGAGCAATTTTGCACGATTTTATGGAAAAAATAAGCGCGTGCTGAAAAAATCGTGTGAATTGCAAAAAAACTCGACACTGCAGTAGCGTTAAGCATGCAGAAACGCGACTACTTGTAGGTAGTGCATAAATTTCTCCGTGGCTCATACAATTGCTAATGCTTCCAGCTCCGTAACTGTATAGTTTTTCTCTGCTGTTGCCAATTATCTACTGGCATACGCCAGGACCCTCTGTGCCCTCCTTCTCCTTGATGCAGCTTCTAATCCTATCCTTGAAGCATCCGTTGACAATGATAATGGCAATGTTGGATCATGCATGGTCAATATAAGTGCTGATGCTAATAACCTTTTCAATTCTTCGAAAGCGAAACAACATCTATCCGACCAAACAAACTTTACTGATTTACTGGTCAACTCAGAGAGTGGTGCTGCGATTTTCAAAAAATTCTTAACAAATCTCCGGTAATAACTTGCAAGACCCAAGAAGCTTCTTACTCCAGTACGGTCCTTTGGTGTAGGAAATGCTCGGACTACTTTCACCTTCTCATCATCTACTGCCACTCCTTCTGTGCTTACGACATGTCCCAGGTATAATACCTTTGGATATCCAAAAAAACATTTCTTTGGTCGCAATCTTAGATTATGGTCCTTCAATAAAGTCAAAACTTTCTCCAATTTCTTCAAAAATCCCTCGAAAGTATCGGAAAATATGATTATATCGACCAGATATCCCAAACAGGTCTCCCATTTTAGTCCAAGTAGCAGTTGGTCCAGGGCTCTTTGCATTGCTGCTGGCGCATTTCTTAAGCCAAACAGCATCCTTAAAAACTCGAAGTAGCCTTCTGCACTGGAAAATGCCGTTTTCTCCCTGTCCTTCTTCCTGACGATTACGACATGACTGGAGTACGGGCTTTTACTGGCTCTAATAACCCCTGCATCTAACATTTGTTTTACTTCCGTTTGGACCACTGTGCGCTGTAAGGACGTTCTACGTCCCGAACGCAAGAGAACTATAAGGATCAGGATAAGCAAGCAAACTAAAATGCTGATTGAAAGCAAAAAACACAAGTTCTTTAATCTCGAAAGTTCGAAAAGGCTCATAGCCACGAGGCAGACAATTGAGTTCAAGATATAGAAACAGAACGACAAATTCGAAATATACAAATTAAAAGATCGTGCCGAGGCTAGTATCGGTTACAAGGTCGTTTTACAACAGTTCCCCCTTCCCAGCCATCGTAATAATTAACAATTAAAATTAACTAACAAATAGTACATTTCTCCCCCCCTTTAACCCCAAGGAACGGGCACAATTCGCGACTAGCAAGCGAAGTCATACCACAGCCACAGCTTCATCCGACACCTGAGACGTTATCTTCCAGACTGCCTTGTCTCTCCATAATCTTTCATTATATATCAAACTCGATATCACGTGACAACAAGGTCTCACTAGTTGATGACGTAATTCACGCCTTCAAACTAAGGGACTTTGGACATCACGGTCCACTGACCGTGACAGCGCATAACCGGAGTTGTCCTCCGTGAAGGTACAAACACTGGCGGCTCAATTTTATGTGGTGGCAATCGACCCAGTTGAAACTCTGCCACTGATAGGACAAAACCGACCGAAATGTCGCAACAATTTTATGTGGTGGCAATCGACCCAGTTGAAACTCTGCCACTGATAGGGCTAAAACCGACCGAAAATGTCGCAACAATGTCCACAGTTTTTGGCGATCTTCTTCTTCCAACTCAGAATTAATATTTAGTACTTCCTGAAATTCCTTCATATCCTCTGTCAGACCAGTCTCCTTCATAGAGACTCCTTCCTCCTTTATCATTTCTGCTTTATCCATCTGTAAAACTTCTCCGTCCAGCGATGAAGCAACTGCCACCATACATCCTGCCCGCAAGGTGACTGGTGACGTCGTAAAATTGGCCACTTTCAGAGGGCGACAACGCTCTTTTGTAACGAATACTCTAAATCCAGGTCGAACTCCACTGTTTTTTCTAGGTGGAGGTCCAATTAGCATCTCTTCTCCCATCGGTGCATCCTTCGGAAGGTTACATATCACCCATGTCTTTGAGCAAGGTGGCAAGAAGGTTGTTCTTGCCAGTGTCAAGGGTACTGTTGAAATCCTTAGGACCAGTTGCACATAGTCTCGGTCCCCCTGCAACAATCGAGACACATCTGGCAATTCCGTGGTTCCTGCCAGAAAATCACCCGATTCTATTTTCGAAATAGGGAACTGTCTTGTCTTGTCATCATTGAAACTAACTGTCCGTTCTCCTCCAATCAATACGAAACCTCTATCATAGATAAAATCTAATCCGAAGATTGCCACTTGTCCAGGGAGATCCATGATCAAAAATCGTTGTCTAAAAGCTCGACCCAACATGGTCACTGGCACCTCGACTTGTCCTGCTATTTGTAATAAGCTACCATGAGCATCGGCTATAGGATCTTCTTCAAAATAAAAAGGTCGATACGGTATTCCCAGTTCTCTAAAAATGTCTGTTGATAACAAGGAATAATCTGATCCTGAATCCAATAAGAAGATGCTTTTCTTCCCTGACACTTGTATCCTGATATTAATCAGTGTATGAGCTATCCCCAACAATTGTACTGGTCTAGGTCCTGTATCATCACCTGCCGTTTTTATCTCCATTTCTGCTGTTTGTCTCCGTTTCGGGCAATCTCGCTTTTTGTGCCCCTTCTCTTAGCATTCGAAACATGTTAATTCCGCTATCGGTCTTCTCACTCTTGTAGCATTATCGGCTCCCTCTCAACCATACCATGTCCCTGAAGATCTTAATCGTTTATCTTGCTCTCCGGATGAACCTGCTGTTCCATTCAATGGTGGTACCAATTTAGGGTTAATCTCCGTCTTGACACTATTTGCAGTACAGTATACGTTGTAAGTGTCCTCCATATCCCCAACTTTGTCCCACAACTCTTGGACTGTCATCAGATAGTTGTGGGAAAGAAACCATTTAACTGGGTACTGCAGACCTCCAATAAGAATCTTAAATTTTGTAGCTTCCGGCATATCTGGGTCTGAACGACGACACATACCATCCATATCTATCATATAAGCCCTCACTGACTCATCTGGTTTTTGCTGTCTTGACTGGATTTTATCAATAAATGAGAGGCATATTGAGTGCTCTGAAATGCTTTTCGCAGCTTCTTATGTAGGACATGCCATGGTGCCTTATGAAGAACATACGATAATCCACAGAACCAAGTGAACGCTGTTCCCATCAGGTCGGTTCTCAAATGTAGGCTCCATTCAGCTTCAGGAATTCCTTGAGCCCTCATGGCTCCCTTGAACCTATCCAAAAAAGACGCGACATCCTTGGTCCCATCGAATGTTGGCATACTATCAAACGGCCTCAAAAACGGTGGAAACCATGTTCCACCCATTCCCGAGGCGGTACTCCATCCTCCTGTTGGTACGTAAGGTGTATATCCTTTGGCACCCGTAGCTTGTTCTTTTTTTTCTTTTCAGCTTTTTCCTCTGTCCTCTGACCAGGAGTGTCATTATTATAATATCTTATAGCGGTAGGCATCATAGGTACTGGAACTCCAATCAGATGCCAGAATGCCTGGTTGGACAGAATACATCGGTACAGTTGCCTCCGGTGTTACATTCAATAGATGCCGAAACAGTAATTGCAATGGGTATGATGGCACCTTTATCTCTTCAACTGGTGCTTGTTAAACCTCCTCTTCTAAAACTTGATCCAGTTGTATGATTAAGTTAACCATCCCCACTTGAAATCGTTCTGCCCGCTGGACTCCAAAATTCTCTATTAAGCATGGATCCAGCCATGCTAATGCAGATTGCAACTGCTCCACAGAAGTCTTCATTTCGTCTACGGTCTCTGGTATCTCAATAGCTACATCCAATTTAACCTGGGTTGGCGGTGTCGGTGTCGCCTCCTTTGGTATCTCTGGATTTCGACCACTCGCTGGGTCTTGTACCGTCACTGGATCTTGTCGTAAAACCGTGCTTGAATGTAATGTCTTAGCCATCTCTTTCACTGACTTCTTTGGGGGTGAAGTCATCTTGGCAGGGTGATCGAACGCACCTCCACCATGTAAGATCCTAAGGTTCAACCTTGGGTCTCGAAGAAGGTGGAACCACACACAGGTAAATGTGTTACAGACTTTATTCCGGCCTAACGTGGGCCAAACAGCAAGCAAACTGTCTCTTGTGAGACTTACACGATAAAAGGCAACTGGCCTCAAATAAAAAGCAAAGTGACAACTCGCCACTATCAAAATAGAAACAAACAAACTGTTCAACCAGAGCTTAACTTTACGATGAGCGTCCCATCTCATACGGGTTAATGCAAGACTTGAAGAACACAGCTTGGCTTCGATGTGTACGTCGCGACGACTCCCAAGCGAACTCCCCATTCCTAGGAGTGGTTTCCCTTTATATTCAGTCCTCGATTGACCCTTGGCATCCTCTAGAATGTTTGGAATGGAATGCGACTTGCATTCTATACATGACTGGAATGTGCTTGCAACATAATCATCGACTCCTGATGATTATTAATGCCAGGACCTTGGACCTTAGATCCTGACTATATGGTCTATAGGATTCATAAATCAGTGTTTTTAAGGACCGTAGATCAGTACTGTGCCTTTAACTAATAAAGCTTATCAATATTGGTGTCTGCATAAAATCCTACTTCTGTTCCTGTAGATAGATATTCAACAAGGATTGCTCGCCTGGATAGGAAATTTCACGATCTGCTCAAATTTAATCTTGCTCTTAGCGGTCATGCAGGCTCTCACAAACATTTCCTCTGCTTAGTTGTTCGTTAACATATGGATCTTATAAATGTCTGACAACACCAGCCTAATCTTAAGGTTTCCATATATATAATGCACTAAGCAAGCTATTTAAATTAGTTTAAGAGGTCCCATCAAAAACTGGTACTCTCATTACCGCATATATATCTGCTCTACTCCAATATCCACAAGGATAATAATAATAGTTGGTACTACATGCATGATTTATAAATTTTCATACTGTGTGCAACTAGTGTTGACCAAATTTGAATTCCGAGAACGATTAATCCTGATTAAACCATCAGGATTATTCTATAATCCCATAATCCATCGGGATTATCCTATAATCCCATAATCCTAATTTATTTCAGGCAATCCTTAGTCCCAAGGGTAATCCCAGGTAATCCCCTTACTTTTAACGAATCCCACCGCTGCCACCAAATTTGTTACCCACCCGCACGTTTTCTAAGCTACTTACGTAAAGGCGGCACAAATATTCCTTAGAGATGTATTGGATTACTATACTATGAGTTCCTAATTATTCCGAAAAGGTAAGTAGACAAATTGACATATTCGTGAAATTGGCGAATTACAATATTCATTTTAATGTTGCACGGTTAAATGGAATTACATGGATACAAGCAATAATGTTATGTTCAAATAAAGCATGCACACTAAAGGGCCTCAACAGAATAATCTTAACTCTAAATACCAGTCTTACACTACAAAATTCACGTAATCTTAACTACACCCAAAACAATTCTATGTCCTATCAGAAATGATGTTATTCTCACCACAACAGAGTTTTTATGTTGAACAGCAAGAGTTTCACTAGTTGACCCAGCGTGAAGATTGCCTTCTTTTGATCCACGCTTCCGACGTCTGATTTTTCTCTGGAAATGGTCCTCCTTTTTCATGATTTGCTCTGCATCTCATTATCTGCAATTCCAGGCTCCTGTGGAGAGGCTAGCTAGAACACTCATCGTCTTGCTTTAGGCCCGCCTCCTGAAGCCATGAATCATGAGGTTAAGTGGGTGGCGACCCCCTAACTTTCCAGTCTTCTCCAACCTTGTTAGCTCCCAATTAATGCCCTGCAGGTTCTCTGGGGCCCAATCTATCTTTTCCAGTTAGTTTGGTCACCTAACGTATCCCAGTTGCAGAGATTTCTTTGTTCTCCCTGGTTTTCCTCCCAGGGATTTGCTGGCTTATCCACCTACACAGTAGAGGGCGCTAGCAGTTCAATCTGACACCTGCACTCCAGTCTTAGTCATCTGTGTGTGGGTGTATGCATCTCGCACAAGGCTTGTCAATATTCTGGCTTAGTCATGGTTTTTCCTTTAGGGTTATTGGTCGGATCCAACTATCAGCACAGTTGCACGTTACTCAACACTCCCTTATGCAATGTTTTTGCAGAGACGACTGCTACAGGAATGTATCTTGTGCCACACCCTAGTGGACATTCGTTTTTTGTTTATTTGTTTTTGACGTCTAACGACCGCATCTTGTGTCGTTTGTTGTCTTGATTTCTCCATCGTTTGTTTGCTTGTTTTGGCTGGTTGTCATTGTGCGTTACTTGCTATACGACACCCGCCATTTCTGCTCCGTCGCATTTGGGCGTTGCCTCTCCGGTAAGTTTTCATTTTATGATTTATTTTGTGTTTGTCCTTGTGAGCCACCGTACTTTCGGGCGTCGCCTCTCTGTGCGCGGTTCACGATGTGACATGCTATTACCCCTCTTGGGCGTTGGCTCGCGCCCTGGGTTTTTCCGGTACGTTTTGATTTAATTATTTTTAGTGTTATCACACTAGCCACTGTTTAGCTTGAAAATTGTATAGGATTTTAAAGACATTTTGCCCCAAAAAATAGGACAAATATAGGACAAAATAGGACAATTTTTAGGAAATATAGGACATCACAACACTAAACGATGTGCATTCACTATTGTCGCAAAAAACTATTTACTTACACTTTTAATACATTTGCAAGATTTAATGGTATAGAGGAGCCTATAAAATGATTCATGTGGCAATCATAAATTTGCAGAAAATCAAAATGTTATTAATAGTTTTAAAAGATTTAATAATTATCTTTTAAAAAAATTCAGGGTTATCTGGGAAATTTTATTTTCAATTTCCCTGACCAGTGACATTTGACATTTGACATTTTGCAAATTTGACACTTATAAATATTTTTTTTAAATTAACTAAAGACAATTTTATATAATAACATGAAATTTTTTTTAATTTAATATATTGCATAACATTTTTTTAAAATGCGACAATTTGGAGTTCGGTTAATGTTGAAAATTTGTGCTCGGAAAAAGTGTGAAATTTTGCAAATTAGTACTCAAAAAACGTCGACAATTTTGCAAATTTGTATTCGGAGAACGTCGTCAATTTTGCAAATTTCTATTCGGAAAACGTGGAAAATTTTGCAAATTTAAATTTGGTAAACGTGTAAAATTTTAAAAATTTTTATTCCGAAACCGTGGAAGATTTAGCAAATTTGTACTAGGAAAACGCAGAAAATTTTGCAAATGTGCACCAGGAAAACACGGAAAATTTTGCAAATTTGCACAAGGAAAGCATGGAAAATTTTGCAAATTTCACAAGGAAAGCAAGAAAAATTTTGCAAATTTGCACTAGAAAAGCAATGACCATTTTGCAAATTTGCACTAGGAAAACACGAAAAATTTTGAAAATTTGCACTAGGATAACACGAAAAATTTTGCAAATTTGCACTAGGAAAACACGGAAAATTTTGCAAATTTGCACTAGGAAAACACGGACAATTTGGCAAATTTCAACTAGAAAACACGGAAAATTTGGCAAATTTCCACTAGAAAGACACGAAAAATTTTGCAAATTTCCACTACAAAAACACGGAAAATTTTGCAAATTTCCACTATGAAAACATGGAAATTTTTTTTCACATTTTTACTTAGAAAACGTGGACAATTTTAACTATCTGTATACTCCGAAATTGTGGAAAATTTTACAAATTTCAATTTGGAAAATGGGCCTCAGTGCAAGCAACGATATTGATAAGAAATTCGACAAAGTTGCTTCTCAAAAATCTGAACATTTTGCAAATTTGTACTCTGAAAACATGGAAAATGTTGCAAATTTGTACTCAAAAAACGATTAAAGTTTGGCAAATTAATACTTGGAAAACGTGGAAAATTGTGTCTATTTGTAATGGGAAACATGGAAAATTTTAGAAAGCTGTTTTTGAATATTTGGCAAAGCTTCAACGAAAATAATTCAAATTTATATATATAATTTAGCACCTGCAACTTCTCCAACTGTTGAATTTAATGGGAAGAAGTTAGTTATATTTAGATTTTCAAATAAATTACACCATTAAATTGTTACCCACCTGTACGTATTTAGGGATTACTTACGTAAAGGCGGCACAAATGTTGGGATTTCAAGGGGCTATGGTACCGTATTAGTCCTCAGAGATGTATTGGATTACTTTTCTGTAAATCCCTAATAAATTCTAAAAGGTAAGTAACTAATGGACATAGTCGTGAAATTGATGAACTACAATGTTCTTTTTAATGTTGCCAGATTAAATGGAATTCCATGGATACAAATAATAATGATATTTGACTATAACATGCACACTGAAGGGCCTCAACAGAATATTCCTAACTCTAAATACCTAACACTACAGAATACATGGCAAACCTATCTAAAACCAATGCAATTCTAAGTCAGATCGAAAATGACGTTATTCTCACCACCGTAGAGTTTTTATGTTGAACAGCAAGCTTCTTTATTAGTTGGTCCAGCGTGGAGACGACATTCTTCTGATCCTTCCTCCCGACGTCTGATTTTGCTCCCGAAATGGCTCTCCTTTTATTCGATTTGCTCTGCATCTTATCTGCATTTTCAGACTCCTGGTTCGAGGCTAGCTGGCACACTCATCGTTTTGCTTTAGCTCTGACTCTCGAAGCCATTAATCATGAGGTTTAGTGGGTGGGGAACCCTAATTTTCAAGTCTCTCTAATGATAAAGTTCAGTCTTGTTAGCTTCCCAAATAACGTCCTGCAGGATCTCTGAAGTGTAATCCGTCTTTTCCAGTTGGTTTGGTCACCTAACGTGTCCCGGTTCCGGAGATTCTTTTGTTTCACGGATTTTTCTCCCAGGGGGTGGCTGGCGTGTCCTCCCACATAGTAGAGGGCACTAGCAGTCAAAATCTGAACCTGCACTCCATTTTTGGTCATCGTGCGTAGGCATACTAGCCTCGCACTAGGCTTGTCAATATTTTTGACTTAGTCATGGCTTTTCCTCTAGTGTGATTGGTCAGGTTCAACTATCATCATAGTCTCGTGTGACCAAACACTCCCTCAAAACCATGACTTCCAAGATGGCGTCCATTCTTGCCACTGACTTTGCAGAGAGAGCTGCTAATGGAGAGCATGTCGTTTTGCACACCCTGTGGACGTACATGTTATTTCTAGAACAAGTGACGTGTTATTTGTTTATTGATCTTTATTTTGTTGTGTTGACAAGATATACGGAAGTTCCTTCTGCTTTTGGCTTTTGTGTGTATTCTTGTCCCCTTGTTATGCCTTATTATTTTGGTTTTGTGACGTGCGCGTCGTCTATTTTTCCCGTCACCCAATGCGCCATTCGCGCACCATTTTGCCATGAGTGTTGCTCGCACCCTGCATTTTCTCTGGCAAGTTTTTAATAACTTCTTTTTCAATTTATCACAAAATGTTGGGTGTGACCACGGTGTAAGATAATATTGTGAGAGCGCGCCCTATGTCGAAGCATTAGCGTGCCTGAGACGATAATGTCCTGTTCGCCTGCGGCGCTCGTAAGACGGCGTTGCTTGTTTGTGGTCCTGTTTTGTAAGATGGCGGATTAAGATCACAGTTGTTACGCGTGCACGGATATTCATCGGGAAAGCAGGTTAGTGTTATTTTATATGCTCAAATTATTTATACATTAAATAGCTATGTTCATATGGATGGTGCCTCACATCAGTGCGATACCTGTGGCACACACTGTGCGAATACTCTTAAATGACAGATCTTTCGGATGCGAGTTGAGACCTAGGTCATGTGCCTTAAAGATAATAAATAACGTATCCAAAAATGTATACAATTGCTTGATTTAAATTCAAGAACAGATGTCCATTACCACATGTAAAGTGAACTTGCTCTTATGGTCGTCCTTTTTAAAGTAGGGATGCCAATGCTTCATGGGCGACCCCGAATGGACATGCCAAGGTCGATTCTGTCATATTTGTTAAAGATCAGTAGACAGCGTTATTTGAAGAAACTGATAAATTGCTCAGTGGTGAATATTCATAGAAGAAAGAAGCTTATCAAGTCCAAGGGTTTAAAACCTAAATGTAGCGTGACTAATCTGTTATCTGCGGACCTTTTCAGGTACATAGGGAATGTAGAAATTCCAAATATTAACACAAACTGGTCACTGTACTTGTACACAATAGACAGGTGGTCACTGGTCACTATATGGAGAATTGGTATTAAGGAAATGTACACTTTAAAAAATAAAAGAATAAAAATTAGTCGCCATTCGTAGGTGGTCAATGGTCCAGATTTTACTGCATCTGATTATTTATTATGTATGTTACAGTTTTCACATTGAAGTTTGTAAACCTATTATAAATGTACGGATATTCATTTTTCTTAATGACAATCCAATGAAAACTTTAATGTAACGATATGTACTTTACAACGATTGCAATTCATGAAACAATTACACCACATTGACAGTAAAAGACTGCGTGATTTTGTATTTTTTTAATACAAAAAATCAGTTGTATCCTACAGAGTAGACTATGATACAATTGTTGTGAGTATCTGGGTTTCGATGATCTGGATGTTGTTTTTTGTATTTCAGGGCAAAGTAATTCCTTGTAATTTGAATGTCATGCAAAATTCTGAAAGTTTGCACTCCTTTGCCAATTTCAAAAATAACACTATAGCTGTGACCCGCTTTGCCGGCATAATGCAGAATCAAAGGGAGGTCACATATTTGTGGCGCTTTGCGTTCTTTCCATCGTTGAGCAAATAGTGTGATATTGCGCAACGGATTAAAGATCATTAAATCGGAGGTGACGTGGAAAGCTGAAAAAAAGTGATTGGAGCACAATTTGGCAAGCGGTCAGCCCGTGAGGTGGCTCAGCTTAAGCTCCGCAACTTCTAACGAATTTACGTGGACGAATTATTTCGGTAGCTGCAGTCTTATCCGCAAGTTAAGTTTTGACATGGGACCATAAGAAGTTGTATTTCTGATCCAATTTTCTTGTCATGGCACCACCTGTAGTCACTCGTTCTGGCAAGGCAGCAAGTGATTCTGCTGTCCTTGGGAGGGAGTTCAGGGAGCTGAAAGAACTTGTCCTGAACTTCATGTCCTCCCGACGCAGGGAATTGGTTAGTGTTGGCTGCCAGACTGATTCGGAGCTCTCACCGACGGTCGTCATGGTGGATGCAGCTGTGG
>JAQGBX010007186.1:0-11683 GCA_034698745.1 Megaphyllum sjaelandicum | reverse complement strand
CGACCGTATGACCGTCAACAGGATTGGCTAGCCACAAACTCAAAATGGCGTCGTTTTCTATTTTATATATATAGATACAGAAAATAAGTAGTGAAACTCTTTATTGCTACAGTGAATAAGTTTTGCACATGTTCTAAAAATGATCGAATGTCCCAAGCGAAGACACAATATTTTTGGTTAAAACAAATGTATTATAATTGGCCTCTTTCCAAAGATCATTTATTTAAATCTTGTCTTTTACTGGTAACTTAAAATCTGTTGTTCTTATTTGCGTAGAATTTGATTCAAAGCAAGAAACTCAGAGGCAGCTGGGGGTCTTGGCAGGCGTCCTTGGTTATGAGCTGCCAAAGAAGCCCAAGGACAAATTGGCAAAAGACTGGAGGAAAACCAAGCAAATGCGGTATGATCCAACTCAGAAGGATGCTGCCGAATTGGAAATCCAGGAGGAAGATCAGATGTAAGTCTTTTGCACTTTGTCAATCAAGTTTGTGCTTCCTTTTTCGTGATTTTTGCTATAAATACAGTATTATTTCATATTATTTTTAATTTTTAACAGTGATGCAAAAACTGAGGGGCAAAAAGGCAAGGCCACTAAATCTAGTGAGCTGAATGGATTGCCGGTGGATGATCCTCTTCCTGAAGTGTCTCAGGAACGCTATTACAAAGTGAGCACGTCACTAAAGGACATCTTCAACTCAGGAAAGAAGTCGGAGAACGAGTCGTTCAGCCTCCTGCAATCGTTCGGAGCCGTTGCACCTAGTAAAGACACTCTTGGTAAGACAAACTGTGAAGTAGAAGTTTGGTTAACGGATTTCATTTCATAAATTAATATAAGCGTCATGTATTGTTCTTCAGCACCCCTAGCCATGTACATAACTTCAGGATTTTTAGTTGCGCGTGTGCTTCTATTAAATATTCATAACATGCTTCTCAATTAATAGATCATGACATTCCTAACGAAAAGGCAGTCAATTTGCCGCGAACGGGTTGGGACAGCAATCCGTTCAAGTACGATAGCAGCTCAGATGAAGAGGACGAGAAGTTGCCGATTTCCGGAGGTAAAAAGAAAAGCGACAAGATGAGTGAAGCGCAAAGGCAAGATGGGACAATAGAAAGGCGAGTAAAGATTTTATAATGCATGGTTAGTCCTGAAATCTGAAACCTACATTTACTTGGTTTGTTAATCGATTTTTTTTTGCAGTAAGACCCATCAGTCTTCAACACGGCGGACGTTCTTCATCTTCGATGGCGACACCCGGCTGGAAGGTGAGCATTTGCCAGATGTGCGTGCTTTTTCAGTAAATGTACACATGTTTATGTTGAATGTCATATTTCTGTAGATGGGGTGACATTTTTTACTCAACCGAGCAACCTGGATGAGGTGCGGCAAAATTGGCCTCGGACGAGGTTGCGCTTAATGCAGGTGGGGATCGGAACTTAACTTTGTATTTTTCGTCAGCAATTCTGTTTGTTCGGCTTATGATTTTTAAACACCAGCTTGGTTGCCAGAAATGCTAATCAGCCAATGGAGTCAACATGTCTTACATGTTGTTACCATTTTGACTCTTTCAATTTCACCTTGACTCACGTGATAAATTTGAATTTTCAAGCGTTGATCACATGAATGGAGAATGGTTTGTTGAAACTGAGTTTTGATGTAAAATTGCAAATGAGCTAGGGATTCTTATCACATTTTTCATGACACTTAAAAAGAACTTTTTTCTGGCATTTTGCTTTTTGACTCCAGGAATTAACAACGAATTGACTAACAAATATCTCCTAAAATCGCTTTTAGTCAGTCTTCCTCCTACAAATGTTGAAGTTTCATCTTCATTCCTTGTCAATGCAAGAAAGCAGTTGCATAATAACGTGGTCACTGGAAAAATACTGCTGAATTTTTCGAAATAGTTTGAACATGTCCCAATTATTTTTACATATTTAATTGACAACAAATGATTTCGGTTGTAAAAGTAACAATTTGTTTTTCAGGAATTCCGAGTAAAACTAAAAAAAGCACAACAGGAGAAAGTTGGAAAAACGAAGATGGCGGCCGCTCCTAAAAAGCAATTCGATGGAATGAAATCCAAATTTAAGGCAAAGAAGAAGAAGAAGAAAGTGTTCAATCGAAAGCGTCAGTAAACAGGTAGGAAGGCACTAGGAAAGTTTTGGTTTTCCCAGTTCCTGTCTCTTGTTATCCCGAATTTCGACATCTTGCATTATGAAAATGCGCAATTCTATACTTCATCCGACTTGACGAAATAAGGTTCAGATCGTAAATATGTCAGGACGAGATCCTGGTGGCGTTTCAGAAGTTGTTTCAGAAATCGATGTATTTTGCTGTTTATATATTGCATAAAATGTTCAGGTTACGTTTTCAAGTTTGGATATCAGTTATTGTTCATTGTTTTCTGGCCGTTTATTTTTTGTGAATCTCGATGTGAAGGAATGTCAATGTTCACGCATTTATGAAATACTCGGTGATCGTATTATGAGTAATTCTTAAGCGTCAAAGGTCCGTGGTTTGCAAGTTCAGGTTACACCTTGGTTACGCGTGAGCTTTGATGGCGTGTAGCGTGGTTGATCAGAAATATCTGAGACCGATCACATCAGACTTAACAACATCTGGTGGCGGAGGATGGTGCAAAGCTCTATGGCAGAGACGTGGCGCGTTGAGGGCAGTTTGCATCCCCAGTGCACTGGTGTCATATTTAACAGCCTGAAAAAACAAAAGCAAATGAAAATATAAGTTTTCTTTATCGGTATGGTGGGCCTATTTCTCAAAGAAACATTTGCCATATTGTCGTTCTAGTTATGAGAAAATTTAAGGTTGGTCATTATTTTAATGCAAGAGTGTCTTGTTGCATTTAAATTCGCTTATCTGTGCTTTTGCTAAAATGTTGGATTTCTTTGAATTTAGCCAATGAGCACGAACCTCACACATCGTTCTATTTCCGCATTTGACAGCAAGTTTAGATGCAATTTCAAAGAAAGTTTTTCATTTTCTGGCAACTCACTCGATGCGTTACTGATCTGTCATCAAGTTTTGTTTTCGAACTGTGCATTCTATACGGGTAAAGCGTCTTTGCCTCATAGTGCAAGCATATTTCGCAAACTTCTGATGACGGGAGAAACTGTGTTTTTCGATATTTTATTAGCAGTTTGGCGACGTTTGTTTTTACATGCTGTACAGCAACGTACTGGGATAAGATGCCAAAGTGCAAATGTTGTTATAACTCCTTTAATACAGGGTACAAATTAATCATATACCCAAATCGTCATTAGCAAAGACTTTGTTAGATAAAACAGGTTGGTTGGCAGCATATTGCTGGTATCCAGTGTTTGTCTTATTGCCTAAGGTTGCACGCATTACTCTGCGTAAATTAAGGTACACACCAAGTGATTTTTAACGAAACTTTGTTTCCAAAACTGGCAACTCCAATTCGGAGAGCAGGTTAACGCAAAGTTCGGAAACTTGCGTTCCTCGGAGAGTACCTGCCTTAAAAATCTAGGTTACTCTGTTTCTTATCCAAGGGTCTGTCTACCTGCGAATTTAGCGAATAAAATGAAATATTTTTAGTAAACGTTTTTTGTCTGTATATAACGAAAGTACATAACTAGGAACCTAACGAGTAGACCATCTTAAAGTAAAAATTGTATGTGCGCCCTGTGTTTCCGTTGTAGTTTTATCCGGAATTTCTATACTTTTTACTCAAAATTTGGGGGGCGGGAAGTAGTTTTGCACGCCTCGGCACCCAGAAAAACTCGATCGTTGAATGCATTTCAATAATCGTAATGCCAGGTTTGATTAAGGGTCGATGCAGCGTTTTCTGCTCGCTCACCTAAAACCCCCTCGACTCACGAACTGCCTTTTCAGTGAAGGTCAAGCAGCCGAAATTGGCTTGCATTTTGCTCCCAACGAGAGTTATTAGCCTTTGCATGCCCAGATAAGCCCAGGAATGCCTTTTTCTCTTCTTCAGAAAGGTAATCTTGATTAATTTTCGACGAGGCTGCCTCAAGCCCTGATTCCCATCTTAATATATCGTGGGGGCGTTTATTTGCATTTGCACGCATTATGAATTTTCGCCCCAATGCTCTTCCAGACACATTTTACCCAAATTGCGGCATCTCCACGCTGGGCTGTCAGCAACGATAAGAGGTGCGAGGTTTCGGCCATTGGCAGGTCGGTCTACTGGTCAAGCTGTAAAAAAAAATCAATCCCGTAGCAGCAATGTCAAAATTTAAAAATTCGTTCCTGCTATGAATAATGTATCAATGGAAAATCTCTTTTAAGATTAATTCAAATTACATGTATAAGTTCCCCCCAAGGTAGAGTTATTTGTTCCGCATTTCTTTGCAATTTTAAAACATTTTTTTTTCCATTGCTTTTTAATGAAAGTAAATACCATCACTTTTTATTTTTATGAATCGGAATCCCTTCATGCTTTATTTGTTACCCGAAAATCAGAAAATGTCATGTTACTATTTTGGAAATATCAAAGAAAGTACTTGTGATACAAGAAAACGATAAGTGAGGCATTTCTTTTTAATTTTTAACTGGCAAACAATTTTCGAGCTTTATCTCATAATCTGGGCAATTGAGGCATTTCAGAAACTGCTTGAGACGGCATGTTGTTGCGAGCTACAAGCTTATTTTTGTTTTCGTGTTGTTTTTCGTCTGGCAAAACCCGAATCTCAGCCGGGGATTTTGTGCAGAATTGAAGTGATGTAAAATTGGTTGTGTTGAGTTTCATCCCCTCTGCTTTTGCCCTTTTTTATGAATAAACTTGCTTACCAGCAGCGCCAATTATTCGCCAGATAATGCTAATATTTGAGGGTGGTTCAACTTTTCTGAAAATTGCTTCCAATATGGGGTAGCGTCTGCACGATTGCATAGCGTGTAACGAAATCTCCATAATTTTTCTTTACATATTTTGCAGTAGATTTGCGTGATGAGTTTCCGTAAACTGCAATTGACTTAACAAAGGAGTAGTTACGCGTAATTGATACCCGTGATTTGCTGGCGATTTTTTGATAAAAATCGTGCCTTAAGGATAATTTCCCGTTGCATTGTCCGTTTTTTAGTCGTGCACTCCTGAGGCCAACCTCTTGAAGTGCATTTTCGTATTCTAATTTAGAGAGGATTTTGTTCTAGCGCAACAAGGATTCGTTCCATTCTCAAAACCTATTAGTAACACTGCTAATGGGGATGCATCCTTCCTGAAAAATATCCACCAGATTTTGCGAAAATGCAGATGGTTGAAATATTTAGACATAAAACAGGGTTTCCCCCCCAGATCTGGGGAACCTGGAATGGTCAGGGAAAATGGGTTTGTTTTGAAAAAAATTAGGGTATTTCGTGTCATTAGAAGCTAAGTAAACCAAGCTTGCAATTGAAGCAAGAACTTCTGCTGAAGAAATCAATGATGAAAGTGCTGTGTGAAAGTGTCAATTTAAAAACCATCTAGTATAAATTTTGCAATTTTGTTATGGAAATTTTTGCAATATTTGCTGTTTAAAATAACGTGTCTGAACAAATATCGTCAGGACTAGCCCTTGGTATTTGTTTAAGGTATTATTAAATTACTGGGGTTGATTATTGTATGGAGTCCGATTCGGGACCATGCCTCAGTAGTTGTTCATTGTAGGTACTTGTTTAGACAAGCTATGCTGTAATTTATGATAAGGAAAATGGCATATTTTTGCATTTCTATTGATCAGGGAATTTTGTTTTAAAAACTGGAAAAGTCAGGGTAGTTGAAAATTTCATATCTGGAGGAATTAACCCCGTGAAATATATAGGACATTTTTGGAAAAGTAAGTCGTAGGCTTTTCCGGATATCACGTTAGCGTAAAATAATAATGAATGCATTGGAAAAGCAGTTTTAGTTTCACATTTCCGCACATTTGTTATCTTGGCACGGAACCATCTTGCTTGTGTAGTAAATTCCGTTAACTAATAATCTCCGCACGTACAAATACAATGCAAAAATACAAATTTTTTAAAAAAAGTTGCTCTCATTTCAACCGATGAATATAATGGCATAAATTATTTCTCCCCAAGGATAATAATTCGTTACGCATAATGCTGCGGCTACCTGACAGTCAAAACATATACTGGTTTATGGTTAAAAAAATAAACTAATAAGCAAGAAAATAATTCGGACTGTTTCACTTCACGATCTATTTTGAACTACTTTTTTACTTGTTTTGAGTTTTATGAAACTAAAAACGTTGATTTTTTGATAAAAACTACAACTGTTAGTCTGTTAGCGAAACGAATTACGGATGCATGCAAACATAAATATGCTAATTTAATCAAAGCGTACGTTCTCCAGAGAACTCATTAAGGTTGTACATCTTTGAAACGCTCATTAATGTTACCCTTTTAACATGTCCTGGACAAGTGATTTTTGCTGGGCGTGTTTCGAATCCTCTTTGCATCCGATGACATATCTGACCGTGAAATTTCCGTTTCTGTCCACCGTGACACTTTCGGTCTTCTCCGCAATTTGCATATTTTGCGGGGATAACAATGCGGTTTGTTGCTCGTTTTTTTTTCTTATTCCGAATTTTTAATTTAGCATACACTGTAATGTGAGGCTCTGGCATTGAAATGTGTGTCATGTAGGCAGGGGCTTTGACCGTCAGTAGCTGTGCCCAACCCCTCGCTTCTCTTCAATGACCAACCAAAAATTTTGAAGTCGTGAGTTCTGGAGCGCACGAAGACACGAAAAGGTGGCTATTGTACTCTTTTGGGGCCATTTCCCGACTCCGGGTTGACCCGTTTTTTTGGACAACGCTGTATTTCATGAACCAGTCTCTAGATACCGTTCCAAAGCTAGTTTTGGAGTCAGTAGTGTACTTAGTACACTTACGAACTAGAGGACACTGAGTTTTAGAGGATAATCTTAGCGATCAGCAGTGCTTTCTTTATCTTTGCAAAATGTCAGATGATTGTTCTGAAGCTTAAATTTTAAAAAATAAATTAAATTCTCCTGATTAATCACAAACGCACATTTTTCCGCAAAGCACCCCGAAATTACATTTGTTCAAAATTGAAGTAAATGGAATATTTGATTAAATATTCAATTCAATTTTTTACCCTGCAGTCAGTACAATAGTACCATCAATACTGGAAAATTGCATTGTTTCATTTGGACCACTAAGTTTTCCCTAAATTCTTCGGTTTTTAACATTTCAGAAGTTATTGACCTCATGCTTTCCAAATTTTATAGAATTTTTTTTTCCAACTCATGCATAATAATACAGTGCGAGTCAGGTAACACGGACCAATAGCTCTATGGCCCCTTGATGTCGGCCACCATGCATTGTTTGGTTGCTTTTCTCTAAAGTGCCATTTGAGGTGTGCTATTTTTTAGTCAAGAAAACTTACAATTTTCACATAACGTTGACCATAAAATGTTTTCGAGAGAATAGCACCTCATGAAATGTCAAATACTACATATTTGGCATAGTTACACCATTTATCCTTTCCAAATCCAGCCGATTTGATTGAATTGGCATGCATAGATAGGCAATAACGTGACGAAACAGCAAGATACAGTATAAAAATACTTAAGTTCATGCCTACGGATATCATTCTGGTGTTTTCCGCATTTAACTAGTCACATTAGTGTTGTTAAACTGAAATAAGCGCGCCTTCTAATGGCACTTTACAGAAAAGCAACTAAACACTGCATGGTGACCGACATCAAGGGGCCATAGAGCATTAGAGCTATTGGTCCGTGTTACCTGACTCACACTTATATATAGTGTACTCGTTGAAAAATAAAAATGAATTTTCCGCAGTTAAATACGTGCATTTTCGAAAGGGAGGAAAGCAAAGCATTGAAGTTAATTGGAGTTAATTGCAGTAGACTTACAACAGCAACAAATTCAGCTCTTGGCATTTTAAATTAAGAATTGTTACACCCCAATTGTTCCTTTCTAATACGCCGCACCCTTGATTCAATATGCCTTTCAGCATGCCGAACTCATTTTCAAATTTATCTATAGACAAGTAGGGATTGTTTGTGAATTTTGGGTTTTAAAATTTCTCTGGCGTCAATTTTAAAATAACTAAAAAGTTCCTTTTTTACCTGTTGTTTACCTAATTTACCTAAGATGACACTTCAAAATTTCAGTGATTTTTAAAATTTGAAATGAATGCTGGAAACTTTTATGGATTCACATATCATAGTTATGTATCTTCGTTGTCCATAGGCAAAAAAAACATTGAAAATATTTTTTTATGCATTAAGGAGATTAAGGAAATGCCTTATAAGCCATTCAAAAAGGACGTACTCAAAATTTCCCCAAAATTGGACTCCCCCTACCTCCTGTCCGCATTGTGTCGGGTAAATCAGGACCCCTCTCTTCGGACGTCCTAAACTTAAAAAAAATTGTATTCGGAAAATTTTAAAAGTTTTGCAAATTTGTACTCGGAAAACGTAAATTTTATCCTCTACCGTAAAAAGGTTGAGAATTTTGCCAATTTGTCCTCAGAAATTGTTCAAATTGTTGAAAATTTTACAAATATGAACACGAAAACAGTTGAAAATGTTGAAAATTTGTACTTTCAAAAACTTGGAAATTTTTCATCGAGAAAACGTGGAAAAATTTGTAAAGATGCTCTCGGAAAATGTTGAAATTTTAGCAACTTTATGCTCGAGAAAAATAAAATTAAAAGTTTTCAAATGGACCCTGCACGAGCTTTTAAGTTCTCCGACTTTTTCAAGTTTTCCATGCGGACTGGATCGAGGTACCCTGTTTACTGATTTTTGCAATTTATAACACATCACCTATGCGCATATATTGCTCTCAATTTCCCTTCTACTTTGGGAACTGATTTTATTTGGCTTTTTTATCGAGTGGACGGCCGAGTTATTCATATCCCCTTCCCTAACCCTGTCCACATTGTGTCCGGGACTGAACCTATCCCCCTTACCCCCTTCATGAGGACGTCCTTTTTGCAGAATGGCCGAATTTCATGCTAGTTTTCCGCAAGCCTGTCAAGAAGATTTCCCCCCTGTCCTTTACCTTTCCAGCGTCCGGTCCTCGGATTTGCCCGTTGAAGACGGCCACTTTGGGCACCTGCTGACATCCGGCGATCAGCCTGGACGTGTTGTCCACCCTGGCGGCGTCTAGCTGCGGCGCGTGGTTCTTGCAGTAGACGCGGGGGTCGCCGGCGTCCTTCGGGTTGGCCACGAAGGTCTTGAGACTGAGCTTGAGGCCGCACTCCTCGCACCGGAAGCAGCGCTCGTGGAAGGTGGCTCCCTTGCGCGGCTCCAGCAGCTCCTTGTGGTACACCGTTTGCGCGCAGCGGTTGCACAGCGGCGCCATGTTCATCCGATTCTTGGCGTCGGTGGCGTCACTTCCGGTTTGCACGTTCGGGACTGCCTCGGTCTTGGGCTTGTTCGTCTGACGGACGCGGTCGTCGGCGACTTGTTTCTGCTTGCCAGAATCGTTCGCACTGACGTTGTTTTCGGCACTTCTCGTCCCCTGTTGACGCAGCGATGGGCGTGGTATGAGGCAACTCGAGTGTCTGGTCGATTCAGGTTTGTGGTTATCTGCGTTCGGGATTTCCGCGTACTTCTTGCACCGGTTCTCGATGTCGCGCTTGGTGACGTCCCGCTTGCTGATGGCGCACCATACGGTGGACTTGACGGCCTCCGCTTCCGGTTCACCGTTCTTCGGCTTGTTCTCGATGGCCTTCAGCTTGGCGAACTCCTCCTTGCTGCGCGTCTGCGACAGGGCCACGCGCTCCCGCAGGCTGGCCCAGTTGGTGTCGTAGCCTGACTCCATGGCATCCATGACGCTGCAACGACTCATGGCGCTGATGGCTTCCACAGGCGATAGGCGTAGCAGGGTGTCTAGCTGCTGATTGTCTCGACCGGATCTTGGGGTTATCCTTGGATTCGAAACTCGTTCTTCGAGCTTCTGGAAGTTGAAATAGATAAAAAATGACGTAAGAAGGTCAGCTTCTCTGTCTGCACTTTGATGGTTGCAAAGCCTATAAAGTAGACTCGTTTATCCGGGTTGTGGATTAATCGTGGACCCTAACTTGTAAAAAATGTGGTTTTTTATTTTTGCGCATACGGATTTTTCGAAAAATATAAAAACATAAATGTGGGTTTCTGTAGAATAAAACAGTAAAAAGTGACATAAGAAGGTCAGCTTCTCTGCGCTTTGAAGGCCACAAGGCAGATAAAATAGACTCCTAAAAATTGGATCTTACGTAGATTCATGTAATTTGGCCCTGTGGTTTTGTGCAATCGTATTTTTGGAAAAAGAAAAAAGGCAGAAAACCCATTAACACGCGCATTGTTGAACTTCTGTCTTCAAACATCACAACAGGGTGAGAGAAAACAGTGGAAAAGAGATAATTGAAAATCTATAGTACATTGTAAAAGCACTTAGAAATGTGCTTCTAGCAAATGTTGGTAAGTTGGACCCCCAGAAAAGAAATTCTTCACGCATTCAGCAGCTGCAATTTGAAAATTTGAATATGAAACATTTTCCAGTTCATCCTTTTTTAAAATAGGTACTGTAAATACGGAACTAATCGTAAACATTTCAAGTATGTTCTTTCTTGTAAGGCTGCTACAGAGTATTCCAAGACCTGGAAAAGACAGGGAACTTCAACAAGTATGGAGAAGTCAGAGAAAATGGTTTGTTTTGCAAAAGGGTAGGGAAATTTAACGGAGTCATGCTGTTAGCTCAGGGCCCATTTTCCGAATGGAAATTTGCAAAGTTTTACATGTTTTCCGAGGACAAAATTTAAAATTTTTCCATATTTTCCGAGGGTTAAAATTATAAAATTTCCCACGTTTTCAGAGTACAAATTTTTCACCATATTCCAATTTTTTTTTTCATGCAAATGTTTAACACTTTTCTATGTTAATTTTCAAAATTATCATTAGTAAATTTTGTAAAATATTTTCCGGTATCGATTTTGAAAAATATATTAATTTTTGACATTGTCATTGGTCAGGAAAATTTTTTATAACCTGGAAAAGTCAGGGAAGTTGAAAATGAAATTTCTGGGGGGATCCTGTGCTAATATTAATATACTTGTAAAATCTGATTAGCCATTGTGTAAATGTTCGTATTGTCATTCGAATACTCTGATGGTCTATTATTTCCAAATGTGTTTTTGAGAGAGCAAAGTCCCAGTAACCAAATTCTCCATTTTTAACGATAAATGCAAGAAATCTAGATGTGAATGAAATGCGAAAGAAATGTGTGAAACTCTAAAGTTACAGAAAGCAAAACTACCATAACAATAGGGTATTTTCACTATATCACCATAATGAAATTTGTAATGGCCAGAATTACAAATATGGTAAACAATGAAACACCAGGTAATTTTTAGTCACGTTAATGAACTTATTGCCTTAAAAACATTAAAACAAACTTGCAAAAAATGCAACGCATTTCCTCAAGATCAAAACGCTTTCTGATTGGCTGGTGCTGCATGACGTCAAAGGTGTTTCTGTAGTTGATTGCTATGCGAGTATAGGCCTAGACTAGACTAAAAAATTTGAATTTATTGATGACATTTAAAGCATTTCTAGATATTTTTTAGCTACAGACAATTTGAATACGAACCGTCTTGTCAAAGCACAATCAGACAATCATCCCAAAAACCGCCATACACGAGAAAAATGGAAACATAGCACGT
>JAQGBX010007185.1:0-11683 GCA_034698745.1 Megaphyllum sjaelandicum | reverse complement strand
AGATCTTTCTGCAATTTGTCAGAATATTCTCTACCTGCTTCCACTACATCATACAAGGAAGCATCGTCTGCAAAAAAATTAGAATTACTCGAAAATGATTTCGGTAGGTCATTTATGAATAAAAGAAACAGTAAGGGCCCAAGGACGCTGCAAGGAGTACAGTTTGCATTTGGTTTTTAAATTTGCAGTTGCATGATGCGATGTGTTTAGTAAAGGATGAATTACATTGGAAAATTATGCCGAGGTATGGCCAGTGTCTGACTATTTCTATGGGTGTGTTATTCCATTTAAAAATGTTTTTATTTGAAGTTCTCGTACCTCTTGAGAATATTATAACCTTGGATTTGTTGATTTAAGTGATAATTTATTTAGAGTTAGGTATCTGGAATGAGCCTTAATTAATGCACGAAGGTTTCTTCTTTTTTGAGATATTAGTATGATATCATCTGCGTACATCAGGTTAGAGATTCTTGTGTCCATGATGGAGCATCCTAATCGTTTGGGGAGGTGGGCCGGTAGATCACTTAAAAATATGATAAAAAGTAAAGGGCTGAGAGGGTCACCCAGCAGTGCCCCTGATGTTAGTCGGGTGGAACTGGTCGGTCCGTCAGAAGCTCTGGTCTCTACTGTTAATTGTGCGTAAAAAGTTGCTATGTTATGTAGGATCAAATTGGGGAATCCAAATGTTTTTAGTTTTGCCCATAGTAGGTGATGATTAACCGAGTCGAAAGCTTTGGAGAGGTCAGCTAGGAAGGTGAATGTTGCATGGCCTGGCTGTTTGTTGTTATTTTTGATTATACTATTTAGTAGGAGGATTTGGTCGTGGGTGCCTTTTCCGGCCTGAAAGGCTGTTTGTTCGGGTGGTATAATTTGATTTTTGGTTGCCCATTTGGTAATTCTTGCAGCTATAATGGACATGTATAGTTTTGCCATGGAAGATACCAAAGAAATAGGACGATAGTTATTAGGGTCATTTGGGTCTCCTTTTTTGTAGATGGGGCAAATCAGGACTTGCTTCCATGTATCGGGGAAATTGTGCGATTTGAGAATGTAGTTAAACATTGGGAGGAGAGTTTCAGCTAGGTACGGAGGGGACTGTTGAAGCATGTCTGGTACTATTAGATCTTTTCCGGGAGCTTTGTTGCTTTTGATTTTTGATAACGCAGTCTTTATTTCCGTCAAGGTGATTGGTTCATCCCAGTTAGGTGAGGTTGCAGACTCCGAACTGCTGGTTTGCCTTTTGATTTTAGCGAAATAGGATTTCATTTGTCGGTGTGGTATTTTTGCGGGAGGGGTATATAGATTGGAGAAGTGAGTCTCCCAGATTTCTCTGTTTATGGGTGTGGATTTTTTTGAGAAGTTTCGATGGAATTTTCCAATTAAGTTCCAAAAATCGGATGAATTTTTAGTTTGCAGGATTTTCTGGTGCCAGCCTAGTGTGAACAGGGTTTTTGCTGAATTACAGTAAGTTTTAAATTTGGCTTTGATTTCCTGGAAATGGTTTAGAGAGTCTGTGTTAGGGTTTGCTTTGAAAAAATAAGAGGCAGCAGTGGTTTCTCTTTTTAGTTGCATACATGTGTTGTTGAACCAAGGGGCTTTGAATTCTTTACGTTTGTTATGTTCTGGTAGTTTGAGGAGGTCTAGTTCGGAGGAGGTAGTCATTAAGAGGTTAAGGAATTTTTAATTATTGCTGGGAGGGGGCAATATTTTGAAAATTGATTGATTAGTTTGGTTTTAAGGGTAAGGTGAAATTCGATAGCTATGTTGTTACGCCAAATTATTTTGACGTAGTTAGGAGTTTCGGAATGTTTGAGTGGGTTGGGGCTGGTGATCTTTAATTTTGTTACGATTGGGAAGTGGTCTGAATTGATCAGCGGTAAAACATTAAATTCTTTAACGAATGGTAAGCAAAGTTTGTTAATTATGGTGTAATCTAGGACACTGAATGTATGTTTGTTATAGAAGGTTGGGACACTCTGCAGGTCCCCTATGGTTCTTCCATTCAGGATTATGCAGTGCATTTCCTCTAGCTTTTCTACTAACCAAGTTCCCTGTTTATTTATTTTGTGGTCCGAAGAGCAGCGTCTTTCCATTATATTAGAGCTAAAGTTTACAGTGGGGAGTGAGTTAGAGGTTGAAGTTCTGGCGTTGCAGTCCCCGGTAATAATCATAGGTGTATGGTGATTGGATGCTACGTTTAGAAATTGGTTGCGAATTTCTGTGCTTGCGTTGATTGGGAGATATGTGGTTAATAGAATGAACGTGAAGTTATTTAAGATACATGTTAATGTCGTGGCTATCCAGAACTGTGTTAGAGATAGGATTCCCTTATTTTTGAATTTAGCTTTGTTGAATGCCAGAGCAATACCTCCCTTCGCTCTGCCTTTTATTTTGTTTTTAATTGCAGGTGAGTAAATGTATTCATAATTATCGTTAGGAAGGGTGAATGGAAGTTGTGCCCATGTTTTGGAGAGACATACTAAGTCGAAGCTGCAGATTGTGTTAGTTGTGGGGAAATCCTGTAGAAGTGAGTTAATACCGAAAACGTTCCATGAGAGAATCCCGATCTCCTTATCGGGAGGTGTTAGTTTTTTGGTGGCCAGTGGGTAGTTATAGATGTTAACGGCATCTGATATTGGTATTGCTGGGTTGACTGATGAGGAGTTGGCAGTGTGGTGTTTGCTGGAGAGGTATTTGGGGATGTTAATGGAAGAAGGTGTTCCATTGGGTTTAAGGATGGTGTTTCAGTTGCGTTTGGAATCGTCCAAGTGGGTGTAGGGGATATAAAAGTGGTTACGGGGTCTATTGAGTATCTATTTCCATTGAGTACCAGGTTTCCAGCTTTCATTGTAGCTCTCTGTCCAGTTGTTTTTAGGTGTAGGAGATGTGGCAGTAAAAGTTTGCGTTTGAGAAGCGTTGTTTTGCTGTAGCTGCGTTCCAGGCCTATTTTGTTGTATTCTGGTCTGGAACGTAAACTTTGGAAGTTTTTAATGAATGTTGTGAAAAAATGATCGAAATCCTGTCTGTGGCTGAATTTAATTATTACTGGGGGTGATGGTCTGTGTATTGATGGTCTGCTTAGCAGGTGGACGGCTTCAAGTTGGAGGCTGTTAGCGTTTTTAATATTTAAGTGAGTGAAGAGTTGCCTGATATTGTGTTGTCAAGTTAAATTAGGTGTGGGAGGTGGTAGGCCGAAAATAATACAGCATTCTCTTCTGGAGTAGTTCTCCAATTCCTCAACCTTGTCCGTGAGAAAATTGGATGTCTGGGTTGAACTGGAGGGAAGGGATGATGGTGGTTTGGTGAACTTATGTAGAGTTGTTATTTCCTCCTCTAGTTTTTTTTAACGGGAGTCGGTTTGGGTTTTGTATGTGGTGAAAGAGTCGTTTAGGTTTTGGAATCTAGTTTCGAGGTTGTCTTGCAGTGTGTTTATTTGGGTGGTGAGTTGGGTTAGGGTGTTAGGTAGGTTAATTAGGGTTTCGTCATGTTTAGATTGCTTGTCGGAAATGTTTTGTACTAATATTGAGATTCTGTTTATTGCTTGTGACATTTCGTTTAGCGGGGAGATCTCGGTGTCGGCAGGGCTTATAGCATGTCTTTTTCTAGGCGGTATTGAAAGAGATGTATGTAAACGAGATGTTGTGGGGTTTTTTGGGGTTAGTTGTTGTGAAGTTGAAGTGTTGAGAGGTGTAGATGAGTTAGAGCGAGTGGGGGGGCCAGGGTTGGTTTCGATGCCTGAGGAAATGAGAGATTTGTTAATTAGGTGATTACTGTGTAGACATAGATTCGAATCGGTGCAGTTGATGTTTGTCAGGTGTATTGTTGGTAGGGATTGCATGGTTTGACAGTTGGTTCTGATTGCATCGTTTGATGTGAGGGGCGTGATTGGTGTTGGGTCTGAGTTTGGTTTAATTGTTGTTGTTCCAGGTTGTAGATTGGGGGATGGTTCGTTCAGTATGTGTGTTCTCAGGGTGAAGGGTTGGTTGGTGTATTGGTTGTGGTCGTGAATAAGGGGTAGTGGAAGGCCGTTATTTGTGTGGAGGTAGGAGATGATTAGCCAGAGAAAAAGTGAATGCTTACATGTCCAGCAGATGCCAGTGGTGTGGGTTGGGATGTTGTAGAAGGATCCTCCTTGGAATGTGCCAACATTTTCCAAATTATTATTATAATGTCCTGCAACAGTTTCTCTTTGTTAAAACTTAATATTATGGCTGATATTTGCGAAACCAATAGGGTTCCCCTGTTGTCAACAGATGGCGCGACCAATAACTGTAGAAAACTCAAACAAATACAGGATAGGCCTGCAGGGTGTGCTAGTTTTTGCAACAACGAGCCGGAACGAAGCAAGGGAAGAGGCAATAGGACTCACATCCTATTTGTGTGCACTTACGTCATTTGAGGTGACAAATTACGTCAATTTGTGATTTGTTTGAAAGTGGTCATCGTAAAGACAATGAATGACGTTGTTTTCTAAGGTGTTGTCATTTATTAGAAAAAAATTACATAATATTTGGGAAAAATTGACCTCAATTTGGATGAAAAAGGGCACCGTTTTCATCCCTAGTCACTAACTAGAAAAACATTGCATCCTTTTTGGGGAGAATTGACATCTTTTTCCGACGTGTTTTTCAGAGTGTTTATTTTTAAGAACAAAAAATGACGCCATGTTATGAAGTGGTCATTTATTACAAAAAGATGACGTCCTGAATAAAATAATTGATGCTATTTTTTACAAATTACTAATGTTTTGGTCATTTTCTTAAAAATAAGCACTACAAAACACATCAGAAAATTACGTCGTTTTTGGTTAACGCCGTTCTTAAACTGACGAATGCTTTCCTTTCGTGCGCATGACTTCCCGACTACCAATATACGATTCGTGAAGCTTTCGCCCGAGTACTCCTATGGCAAGTAAACACGAATTCCTCATTGGCTTTGAGTAAACCTGAAATTAATGGCAATGTTTAAAATGATTTTTTCAACAACATGTGCCATGTCACCGTAATGCTCCACGCACGCCGACCCTCAACCTTCGGCGGTCATATTCTTTTTGAAAAATAAAGGGCTATTAAAATATGACGTCCTCAAATCTTTCCAAAACTTATACTCCCCCTACCCCCTTTCCGCATTGTGTCCCGTCAATAAGGACCCCCCTGCCCAATTCGGAGGTCCGAAACTTTAACAAAAATGTATTAGCAAAATTTTGAAAGCTTTGCAAATTCATGCTCGGACAATGTAAAATTTTCTCCTTGGAAAATTGAAAATTTTACAAATTCACACACGAAAACAGCTGAAGAAGTTGAAGATTTGTACTCGGAGAAAATGTTGCAAATTTGTCCTCAAAAAAGGTTAAAGATGTGGCAATATATTGGGAAAATTTGAAAGACTGTTTAGGAATTGAAGATGAATCCAATTGTAGATTAAAACTTGTTTAATAACACGTTGAGAGATAATAATTATTACATACAGAATAAGATTTACAATACAAAGATACTAAAATGTAAATTACTGAAAAGCCACGTGGCATGGTTAAAGAAACTGCCGTGAAACCGAACACATCCGGGGAAGTCCTGGTAGAGAAGAGAGAAAACGAACGGACGACGTTTGTTTTATACCTGTCTGCCGGTCAGCAGGTCAGCAGCGCATCAGCAGGCGACACATCAAGTGCGGGGGATGCATCGGCCACGTGTAGCATGGCGAAACCACGCAGGGCAGCGCGCGTACAAGGGGTGCTATATGGAGAACGCCACAATACTTCCCCCAGTGCTTAACGATAATGACTAGGGAGATGAGTAGGGCGACCACAGCGCGTGGACGTACGCGGCGGCGTGAGCAGTGGCTGAGTTGCTGTTGGAGGCCTAGCTAGAAGTGAAGACGTCAATGGAGGAGCTATTGTAGTAGGGCGGGTGTGCCGTTGCCCCAAGAGGGTTGGGCTGCTGATAAGCGGCTGTTGGAAACGGACGCGGAGAGTGCTGTAGGCGCAGCTCAGGTTGCATCGGTAGGGTTGGATCCACGGACACTGCGGACGACGGCATCGAAGGGCGGACGCGAAGAATGCTTCGAGGTGGTTGCTGAGGTTCCGGTCCAGGTTGCATTGTGTTTGTATTACCCAGGAGAACTGCGGCTGGCGGCGCCGATGGTAGTGGCATAGTTTGGACCAGCGAGGCAGGAGCCGCCTGTAGCCTATGTGGGGAATGCAGGGCAGGAACTGGAGTTGTTGGTGTGGCTGCCTGTTCACTTTACAAACTTGGTAATGGACTTCCTCATGTTGTTCCAAAAATACTTTTAAACAATTCGGGAATGAGTTCTGTTTACCCCTTGATGGCCCGACTCGGTAGCTGAGTGATTTCATTTAATACCCCTTTCCTGTAAAGTGTTTGGAATAACCAATCTGGGTCCATCTTCGGTGCTATCGGGTAGGAATCTACACAAGATACTGCCCATAATTACGTATCCTCTGCTTAAGAAGGTAGTGCTTCGGCAGCGGAGTAATCTGCTGGGGATTCTAATACTTCTATGATAGTTGAGCATTGGGGATCAATCATTTAAGCAGCTCTTAAATCCATTATAGTGATTGGCTGTTCATCGGTTAGAAATTGATGGATTATTACCACCGGCTCAGGTTCTGTGCCTAGTGATCTGGACAATAAGTCAGCCATCACATTCAACTTACCAGGTACATTGAACACGTAATTCTGGACCGACAGGGCATATCTTCCAAAACGACCATCTGGTTGGTTTAGGGTGATGAGCCAGCGTAGCGGTCTGTGGTCACTATGCACCACAAACGGCATGCCATCTAAATATCCACGAAACTTGCCGATGGCCCAGATAACTGCTAAAGCTTCTTTCTCGGTAGTGGAATAGTTTAGTTGAGGAGCAGTGAATAACTTCGATGCGTATTCTACTACGCTATAGGGAAGTTCATCCCCCTGTACCAATACTGCTCCCATAGCCTGATGGCTCGCGTCGGCGAACAATCGGAATCCTTTTGTAAAGTCAGGTTGTTTTAACACCGGTGCTTGGCACAGTCGATCCTTTAATAAGTTAAAGGAAAATTGGCATTCTCGGTTAAAATCAAATAATGCGTCCTTCTTTAACAAGGCATAAAGAGAAGCTGCACTGTTTGCCAGGTTCGATATAAATTTCGCGAACCATCGGCAGGAAGATACAAAGGACTTTACCTGTTTCACGTTCTTTGGGTATGGTAAGTGCAACAGGGCCTTCACCTTGGAGATATTTGGGCTGACTCCTTCAGGTGTTATGACGTGTCCTAGGTAATAAACCAAGGTTTGAAAGAATTGGCATTTCTTTCGCTTCAAGGAGAATCCATATTTGAGTAGTAGTTTGAAGACTCGGTCATGGAGGTTATATGTTCCTTGAAGGCTTTGGCTGTGACCAGAAGGTCATCCTGGTAAATTCTATTATTTACTTTTGGTAGATGAGACAAAATCTCATCTACCACTTGTTGGCAGTGTGCTGCCGAGTTGCGTACCTCCATAGGCATGCGAGTGCAACTCTAGGTGCCCAAAGGGGTAATGGTTGAGAAAAACTTTTGACATTCGGGTGCTATTGGCACTTGCCAATAGCAATTAGTTAAGTCCATTGTGGTCATGTACCTAGTTCCTTGCAGTTCTGCCTAGACATTGTCAATCCTTGGCAAGGGGTAAGTGTTTGGAATCGTTACCCTGTTTAATGCCCTGAAGTCGGTCACCATCCGCATGTCTTCAGGTCCACCTTTTTTGGCCACCAATAATGATGGTTCTACCCACTCTGAGGTGGTTGGTACTAGATACCCTTTGTTGATTAATAAGTTTACTTTCTCAGATATTTGTTTCTTTCGCTTTGGGGCGAAATTGTACAGTTTCACGAACTGTGGTTTGGAGTCTGGCAAAAGTGTAATGGTTTGTGGCTGCACTTTTGAAGGAGTAAGTGTTTCACAAAACACCCTTTTATACTGAATTAATAATTCATTTACAGCTTGTCTTTCAGTATCGGAAAGGTGAGCGCCTTTGTTGTCGCAAAGCATAACTTTGTGATCTTTAATTTCAGGCATCGTGACAGCACTGCAGATGCGGTGCACGGTGGTAAAATCCACATGATGTATGGGTACTACTTTGTCGTTTAAACTGGTGAGAGTCCAGGTATTGTTTCCATAATCCGATTTGACTTTAGCTGCTTGAAGGAAATCACATCCTAGGATGATCCTGTCAGTAACATAGCTGGGAATGACCATGAATCGTACTGGAAAAATGCATCCAGATACGGTAATGTCAATTATGGTGTGGAATGTTTCCAATTCTCGCATCTGTTGATCGGCTATCTGTACATGGCTAAAGCTTGCTTGCATGTCCACATTATTGGCCACTAAAATGTTATATAAGCTGTTACCACCTAAAGAAGTATTGGCACCACAATCCAACAGTAAGTGTAAGGAATGCCCATAAAGGAAACAAGGTACTAACATCAATCCTTTGTTGAAATCTTCCCTTAATGCTTCAATGTTATTGACCTTCGCAGGATTATCCTTTGTAGTTGCGGTCTTTGACTTGCGGGCTTTGCTGGCAGTATATGTGCATTTGTTGGGACAGGTATACCCAGTATACCCTACTGCCCCACAAATAAAACAATATTTACCTTCACCATCTCCTTCCTTTTTCTTACTCTTCTTAGTCTTAGATTTTGGTTTCTGATGTTTTACGGGTAGCTTATTGTTGATGTTGTTGAACTTCTTCCCATTGTTATTCTTGCTCTTAGGAGAGTGTCTTTCTATAACTTGAGGGGTTCTGTTCTCTAGCGGACCGGAGCTGGGTTTCTGATTACGCTCATAACGAGCATGGATTTGATCCCTGTCTCCTTGTCCTTGTCCTGGATCATTCCTTGGCCAGTGACCTGAATTGGTGAGGCTGTGTTGGATGTCTATTGCTTTATCTCTAAGAGCTCTGACAGTCCGTATTTTCTTTGTCCCGATGTGAACTTGCAGTAAAGGATGCAGTCCACAGTACAAGATAGTCATGTTAAGCCTTTCTGCTACTGGTTGGGATAGTAAGGCCAATTGTTGATTCATGAGATTTATGTAGTTAAGTACAGATTGTCCAAATCTCTGGCCGGCTTTGGAAGTGGTAGCCCAAATTTCGGTATCACTTATCACCCGACCAAAGGTAGTATTAAATGCCTTTACGGCTTCTGACCAACTTCTAATGGTTGCAGCCTGAGTATGCCACCAGGTAAGAGCGTCACCTTTTAGAATAAATATGATGGCTGATAACATCTTGGAATCTGTAATTTTGAATGTCTGGCATAGGCACCTTACAGTAGCCATCCATGTCCGGTAATCTTCCATATTTTACCGGTGAATGGTGTAGAACTCCTGAAGGCCCTGAGCAGCTTTTCTGGACGTATTCCTTTTGGAGCCACAAAATGTCTACTAGGGAGAGGTTCATCCTCATCTGTGCAATTGTTATTCACATGGTCTTCAGGTGTATTTTAAGGTGGACTTTTCTTTCTGAAAGGAAAGTCCGAAATAGCGTCCGCTGCCATAGCAGGGGAGCTTTTACGTGTGGAGGTTGCAAATGGTTCTCCTCCGTAGCCTCCTGCTTGGAAGGTGGTATTTCCACTGTTAAGTTTGGGGAAGTTGAGAGTGGTGATATTTTGTTGCAATTTGTTTAGAGTATCCTGAATGCTGTTAAGTCTTTGACTCTGACTGTTGTATGGAGTTTTCAGGTTTTGTATATCACTGGAACCAGCAATGATGGTCCCCGTTCTGGATGTGGGGACGTTAATGTTAGTGGGGTTGTTTTTAGTGCTATTGTTCAGTGGGGTATCTATACCCAAAGGAGGAAAGTTTATGTCAAAATTTTCTATTTTAGAGGAAGACCGAAAGGAAACAAATATTTAGCCAAGTGGTGCGAGATTCCTGACTGAGGAGCGTTGTTTACACTAGGCCGAAAACTCTGTCAAGATTTGTTTTATGTTTAAGGTTTTAGTTTGACTAATACTGACTTCTAAATTGCATGAAATTAGGTCTGTCACGTGATCAGGGCAACAAAAGAAATATAATGCAAGATAAATGTTTAGCTGAAATGATTATAAAATGTAATTAGGCGACTGCTGTAGGAAATGCAACAGATTAAACTTTCCAGATTTCACTTGAACACTGTCAATAACAACAATTCAAACACGGTATTGAAATAATCTCTGAAACATGTAATGCACTGATTAAGCCGTGGGGGAATAATTGTAGTCGTATAGGAGAAAATAATCCTTGTGTTGGTGTATCTAGATCAGGTAGACCAGATCACACCTTGGTAGCACAGCATAGTTTGAGGTAAACAACCTAATAAAGTGAAAGGGTAGATGTCTTCTGTTATCCAGATGGGTTCACTGTTTGTGGAATGGCACAAATACTTGCTATTCCTTATTCTGCTGATTAAGTCCACTATGTCCGGTTTAAAGCTGGACACAAGCCTCCCAAAATTCGAGACAAGAGAGCAGGAGGCATGGGAGCGAAACGAGAATTTCACTGATACAGCAGAGGAAACACAGGAACACCACGACGCAAAAAGAGCGGCACCCAAGAGGCAAAAGCCGAAAAAAGGGCCGCACACAAAAAAAACCAAACAAAAGGAAAAACAAAAAGTAGACTGGCCAGGTGAAAAACGCAAAGCTGGGAATAAGCAAAAAATGCAGAAAGCCAAAAAGAGATGAAATTAAAAAAGGCAGCAAAAAGATGCAAAAACAAAGAACGAAAAGTTCAAAGACTGGAAAAAATCCAGTACAGATGCAAGGAAATGCAAAAACTGAAGAACGAAAAGTTCAAAGGCAGGAAAAATCCAAAAGGTTGCAAAAAGATAGCAAAAATATGCAAACGGGTAGCAAAAATATGCAAAAAAGATGCTTGGAGACACAAAGGGTCGAAGGAACGAGGGGTGCCAGATGAGAGGTGCCCAAGTAAAAGAGAGCAAAAATGTTCCAAAAGCAAAAAGCAAAATGGAGAACAAAAAGTTAAGACGGGTAAAGCCCGAAAAGATGCAAAAAGCAAAAAAAATGATGATGCCTGAAGACTCAAGGAGTCGCAGGAACGTTGGGCGCCAGTTGAGAGGCGGCCAAACAAAAGGGAGCAAAAGCTCCACAAAAAATGAAAAAGTAAAGAACAAAATTACTTGTTTATTACATCACACTTAGGATGAGGCAGTATTGCAAGCAATTTAATGCCAATTTAACGAAGGAATCCAAAGAGAGGAAAAAGAAATCAAGGTTATGTTCCACTTAACTGGTTTACCCTTTAAGTGCATTTTTTGCAAGTTCGTTGTCAAACTCATCACGTCTATACAGCACACACGATCACATTTCAACACGCACATTTCGTACATTTAATTTTATATTCATCTACTTACAAATTATTTTGTTTTACAAAAAAAAGAATAAGACATTGCGTGGAAATTAACGTTTCGAAGCATGCTCCCCGGGACAAAAGTTGCAGCGCCATCTGTTGCGAGTATAGCGCGAACAGGTCTTTATCGCCTCACTTTTTTCCCCTGCGTTCTCTCACCTTATTAGTCTTACACCGTGACTGTGTCTCATGGCACTCTTTTTGGACAAGTGGAACCACGGTGTAAGACTAATAAGGTGAGAGAACGCAGGGGGAAAAAGTGAGGCGATAAAGACCTGTTCGCGCTATACT